>RPFO01000299.1:1072306-1074806 GCA_009746045.1 Mesostigma viride | reverse complement strand
CAGTGGCTTGGGCTGCTATTCAATTGAGCTCAGCACCTAGCTGCTGTACAACATAATTCTGCATCAGTGCCTGTCCTAATTGCGCCCCCCCGCCCCCTTGCCATCATCGTCATGCTCATCATAGTCTTTGGAACGTGCACTGAACTCCAACCCTTGGACAGTCCATAGGTCATTAAGAATCTGTGCATGTAATGCTAGCTCTTCTCAGTTGAACTCATCTACCACCCTCTCATGGTCGTGTCATCTCTCATGTAATCCACCTAGGTTTATCGTGGCCACTGATCTTTCAGCCCCTCCTGACATCAAAATCTGGGCAAACACACTGTTGACATCGCCCTTCCGTTTTAGCCTGCATGGCTCCTCATGTTTACCCTTATCTCATCCCTCAACACACCTATAACTGTCTATTCATCCCCCTTGCATAGGCGGTGCATAACTGCGGCATGATGGGGGCTTGCCAAAAATAGGTGTAAAATGCATGGGATGGCACGGGGAGGCTCACACTCATCGGTTTACAATCACACTCATGTGCTAACAGTGTCCCTCTCTGCTTTTGACACTGCATGCACATGCATTTCCTACCGGCTATATCAAGCCTTTAGTGTGGTTTGGTGCATCAAGAGAAATGGCAGGTCAGCTGAGTGCATCAGACCACATTTGTGTTAAGTGTACGCTTGCAACGCTGTTTGCCCACCGCATGGAGCTCCCCTTTCGGACAGTGGCGCAAGTAGCACTTACACCTTACTCCCAGCCGCTCACCCTGCCCATGCTAGCAACAAGAACAAATGCATGGTCCCCATCCCAACGTAAGGTGCATCACATGGATGGCCCTGCCATCACCTAGCAGTGTGCCACCCCTCTCCACCTCAACCTACTCTGAAATGCCAGGGCCCCAACAAACCTTTCAAGACATGGCACTCCTCAAAGAAGGCAACCCCTCAAAGAAGGCGAGGCAGTTTAGGTCTAGGGGGGCTTTGGGTAAGTTAAAAGATGATAGAGTTCACTAACACAGGCCACGGCAACGACAACCTGCCTCACCCGCTGCATCCATACATCACAAGCCATAAACTGCACAGCCTCGCATGATTGCCTAAGGGTCACGTGATCCAAGGTGCCCTTCAGGCTCACCCCAGCACACCGGCCCATCCTCACCACCCCACTGGTCATAGTCATCTACAGTGGCATCAAACTCCTCTAGGACAGAGTGCAGTAAAGGCAACATAGACGTCCTGACACAATTGAATAAGAACGTGGCTGCTACCTACTGCCCTTAATAAAAAATGTCCATGGCTTGCACAAATACGCATTCAATTCTTCAAGCAAGCATGCTAACACCTTCACAGCACATCCCAAGGTTTATATCCATCGAGCTTTGTCAACAAGCATGACTTCCTGATGCAAACTTAGCTGTCAAGCTAGGAGGAGGAAAGCTAGGTAAAGAGGTGAGATAGACCCCCCCACAGCACCTTCCTGCACCAAAACCATGACAATATCATCCAGAGCTTGCTAAATACGTACAGCTAGCCGGTAGCGGGCGACCTTGCAGTCCAGGTTCAGCGCGAACATCTCGTGTCAGCACCCGGCGGAGATGGCGGACGCGAACCCACAATGCTATAAAAGCGAGTCATAAGACTATTTCGGGGAGCGGTGAACGGCTTGGAACACCGAAGGTATGCCGCGACAAAAGCCTGAAGTTTTTCTCGGAAATACACGCCTGGATGTGGATTAGGGCACCGTTGTCGTGCTTGTGCTTGCGTTGCGAGCAGGCAACCA
This sequence comes from Mesostigma viride, assembly GCA_009746045.1. Taxonomy (NCBI): domain Eukaryota; kingdom Viridiplantae; phylum Streptophyta; class Mesostigmatophyceae; order Mesostigmatales; family Mesostigmataceae; genus Mesostigma; species Mesostigma viride. Next base: position 1,073,033 of record RPFO01000299.1, on the reverse strand, counting down.
GTGTTTCTTGCAGTGTCGAGCAGTAACAGATGGTGGCGCGAGAGCAATATGTGACTTTTAAATCATGGCTACACAGCTTACACCTCCGCAGGCATGTTGGAACAAGCCCCGCCATGCCGTGAGCCGAAAAAAAGGAAGAAACGCATCAAGCAAGGACGGTCGTAAACGTCACTGAAAACAGCAAAATCTGACCTGCCGGCAGGTAATGCGACAGCCTGGAAAATGTGATTCGTTTCTCGAAAAACTGATTAGCGCTCGTGAAAGTAGACTTGAAGCCCATTCGGATTCCACCTTTTGGGAATTGTGAGCTTCCAACAAAAAAGTTTCCCCCACAATTAATAAACATGCATTTTCGCTGCCAATTCCAGATCTGGCCGACACAAAAAATCAGCGTCTCAGTTTGCGAATTATTTTGACGCATGAACATACGCGAATAATATCTACCATGCATCATCGCAAAGCAGGAGAGTTTACGCGTCGTTTGCATCCATCGCAGCGACTTAACATGCATAATTGACTTTTGACTGATATTCCGGCGGACATAGGGTCGACAGCCATGCGAGGTGGAATTTTTCTGGTCCCGTCGTCCTCAACGCGACGCGTTCGCGCCAAAATTCCCAGGATCTCATGTAACCGGACGGACCGATTTTAGGTTGTTGTTGTTGTGTCCCACGCCGCACATGGGCAGCAGAGAATGTATAGTTGCCATGGCATTGGTGGTACTGCA
>RPFO01000299.1:982306-1067306 GCA_009746045.1 Mesostigma viride | reverse complement strand
CTCGTCTTAGCCGCCGTGTCCACCCCCAGGCATCCGCTTGCAAACCCAAAGCATTGCACATACATAGTACCCATCAGAACCCTGCCTTCTCGCGTGAAACTCGCTCCTGCTACCAGTCAGGCAGGAAGCTCATGCATTGGCATTACTACCCATGCATGGGGGTGCGGGGGGGCATCTTACCTGGCACCCCAGGTGATGACATCCCCCCCACCCCCCTCATCCCCCGAAATTAGGCCGCGCCAGAAACTGGCATCATGACGAGACCGGCAGCCTCTCTGACAACAACGCGTATCATATGCAACCCCATTCTGGAGCCACGGTGCGGAAGAGAGAGGCAATGTGTGGAACTATCAGCTGGCGTGCTCGCCCACCTAAGCACGCTCCTTCCCCAGAAGACACAAATCGTCGCTCGGCTGGCCCTCCAACAATGGCTTTTCGACGTGCAGCTATGTGCCTGCACTAGATGCAGAGGGCCAGCACTGCATGTGGACTTCATGCACATGGCCGCACACTTTGAACGGTAAAAACATTACCAGCAGGGAGCTGTTCACCTGAACATTACGCATATTCAGCACCCCATCATGAATACACACAAGACCAGCACCGCACCGGCAACTTAATGCACGATGGCCAGCAGGCCGCGCCGTACCTGCACTTTATGCATGCCGCGCGCATGGGACTCCTGCTCGATCCACAAGCTGAACATGTCCGGGTCCACCTCATCCGCCAGGTAGAAGCTGATGTGCATGTTGTTCACGTACGAAGGCGCAGTGTTGTCGTGCATTTGCTGCACAAGAACATTTTTTTTGAGGGGGGGGGAGGGGGGGACCAGTGGATGCAAGCAGGGCATGCGCGAACCCAGTCACGCATGGGAATCAAAAGAGGGGGTGGTAGGAGAAATATTGACCAGAAATATTTAAGATTGGAATATAGCTACAAGAAAGGCTGCGTGTGAGTGCCGCCTGGAATCCTATGGATGGGTGCGGCACAGGGTGTTGCCAGAGGCCACCCTGGAAAACGAGGTAGATATCACAAGCGTGTCACAGGTGCAAAAACAAATTTGATTTCATGACACGGACAAAAACTTGATGCAGTAACAAAAGCCCAGTCTTTCCCTGCCATTGTTCCTGCTTTAAACACTACAAGGCATATACCAATGTTAACTATTCATGACCACCATTGATATGACGAAAGTGAAGGGCCACAGTAGTTAGGCAGGACTGGGCAGCTGGGCTGCCAGGTAACCAAAGCGACCGGGGAGCGGGAACAAGTGCTGGGTTTGCAGGGGGGCAGAGTCAGTGTGTAACAGCTATCTATTTCAAAGGGTGGCTGGCTGGGTGGGTGGGTAGGCCGCTGTGAGTGTGCGTGCTCGGCTTAAGGTGCGCCGGGGGGTGCTACAAATGATGAATTGCTGCAAGTCTTCAGAGCTTGGAAACGTTCTGGGGACTAAGCTCATAATTAGCCAGGGACTAATCTCATACCTGGCTTGGTGGGAAACCGGGTAAACGTGGAGGAAGGCAACCATGGGAGGCTTGCAGATGTTTAGCTCCCCGGCGAAAGGAGCTTCCTAGTGTGCATGCAACGTAAGGTTTTCTATTCTTTTCTATTTGTACACATGTGTATACACTGTTTTGTGTGCGTGGCTCCTGAACGTGTGCCCTCAGCCCAAGGCCCTAGCCCCGCAACCCACCGCCCGTCACGACCAAGGATCCCAGCCCAGCCCCCCCCAGCCCAGCCCGCCCTACACTGCACTTCCCTTCACGTAAAATTGATATGCCAAGGCAGAACGCATGGCATGACCCATGTTTCATCGTCTCGCGCATGGCGCACAGCTCTTGCCATCGAAGGCCGCCACGCCCCACCCTGCCAGCTGTGCTACCTACCGGGAAGGTCGTGTTGTCGTCCGCATTGTAGTACCGCAGCAGCTCGATGATCACGTTTTGGAACTGTCGTTAGTGGTTGAAACAGGGAGGGGGGGAAGGACGTTGTTTGTGACGTGGTGGTGGCAATCGTGGCCGGTTCGGTGGATGGGGGTGGGGCGGGGGGGGGGGTGGGGGGAGGGGCACAGCACAGCAAACAGGAGGAGACAAGAAGCAGCTGAGTGCCACGTATATGCGTACACAATGTGGGTGCAGACCAGTGTGCCTTATGCACAGAGGGACATGGATCTTTTCCTGTCTTCCCCTGCCCTGCCCTGGCCCGCCCTGGTCCATAGAGCTGAATCGCCTTGCGACAATCCTAGTTGCGCTCCAGATGAAACCTTGACATGTTGGCATCACATCATCAAAACAAACGAAATAGACCCTTCGTCCACCGCTTGTAACGATTCATGTCTCTTTGTACTGCAAAGTGCTGGCCAGAAGAACTAGCTTGAGCCTGAAACGCCTGCAACGTAGTGCCGCCCCCCCCCCCCCCCCCCCCCCGCCCCCCCTTCACACCCACACCCAAACAACACTATCCCCCACCCCACCCCACCCCTCTCCCCCAGCCTGCCGCCCTCCCCCCCCTTCCAAGAAAACACCCAGCACCCACCTGGATGAACGCCACGTCCAGCAGCTGCCGTCCGTTGCGCAGGTCTGGGACCACCTTGCCCTCCGCCTCCTCGTGCCCCAGCAAGATGTTGTGGATGCCGTCACCCTTGAACCCCTTGCCCTGCACAATGAGCGTGCCCGGGAGCACCTCGGTGTAGAACTTGGTCGACGTCTCCATGTCGCTCACGGTGATGCCGATGTGGTGCACGCCGTAGATCATGTTGGCCACCGACGCCTTGATGTCCTTGGGGGCGGTCGGGAAGAACTTGGAGAAGTTGCTCTGGTGGATGGCCCAGGGGGTGCTGCCGGACGAACCAGGCGCGGCGGATTGAGGCGCCGCGGCGGGGTCTTCCTGGGCATTTTTATAGGGTCCCTGGTTGCTGGCGATGGGCCACGCGGCCGCATCATCGGGGCTCTTCCAGGCTGGCAAACAATAAAAGAAAGGGGTGGGGTGGGGGGGGTAAGGGGGGGCATTCAGGAGCACAGTATGGAATTTGTTTCCCTTCCAGAAAGGAGTATGGGTTACAGGATGAAAGGTGCACGATGTGTGGTGATGGAGGGTGTTACGCAGGGTGGCGCAGGTACGGTTTGCAATGGCATTGGCACCGGGCAGAAGACTGGCAGGCCCCTGCCAAATACTGGATCAGGGGCAACAGAACAAAAAGAGGACCTGTAGAAAAGTCGGGGAGGCGGATGATTGGTAGAAGACGCTACGGGTTCAAGCTTATGGCAACGTCAGCAGCAGCTCGGGGATGACCACACGGGAAGCTTGTTTTCCAAGCGCGGCGGGGATCATTCACAACCGGGGGGGCATTGCAACGACGGCGGAGGAGATGACATACAGACGTCGCGGCTCCATGGATACTACTCACCGACGTGACGTGTCGTTGACTTCGCGGTGTCCCAGCTATATTCACAAGACGTCGATTTCCTGAACCTGCAGAATCACCACAGGAAAATTTGGTAGAATAATTCACGGGTCGCAATCAGCCATCCGGGCAGCAAACGCGCAAGCTAACGGTGCAGCCGCATACGAGAGATCCACCGTTGTATCTGCTGCTACGGATCTATGGGTGCACTAGAAACTGGCAAGGAGCCGAGGTATGCCAGATTCTGCATCGATCAGCTGCGCTCTCGCCTGCCACAAACGCTGACGAATGCCGAATTATCCGAACCTCAAAGGAGCAGCAGCGCTCTGCTTTGCCGCCTGCTTGCAGATTCTTGTAGCTTGAAGTGATTGTCCCACAAAACTGCTCCTCTGCTGGCATTGAGACGAGGAGCTACAGCTGACCCTAACTGCCACCGCGGGAGGCGCGAGCGCAGTAGCCATGGAAGCCCTTGCCTAACCAAGCCGCGACCCGCTTTGCCTTTTAGGGATACTTGCACACGACCAAGCTACAATGCTAGCGTTTAGGTCGATGACCTCCGGTATTGATGCACCGTGCGACCCCGTGCGTATGCTTCGGGCGAGTGTCCGTTTTGTGGGGGGGCAGAGTCACTGGCATGCCAGTGCAGGAACGGCACGGTAAGATTGCGAGTGACATGTCGGTCGCGCCCGCAAGGCACGCGAACGAATCTTGCGCCCGCGCAGGCCCGCCAGCGCATCGCCACCGGTACCGGCTTCCCCGCAGACAAGATCTCCAGCGCGCTAATAATTGCGCCAGATCTCCAATTCCAGCCCGCTGGAATTGCTTCGACCAGAATGCCCATGCAGTCTGCCCGGGAAAAGATCCTGTCACCGCTGTGGTGCACTTTCTGAAGATGCGCAGGACTAGTGCTGCGAGCTGCGTACCAGCCCTCGTCACGCCCCAATCCCCCGCGAAGATCGTGCTCGGGACGTCCAAGCCACTCGAGTGATTCTGGGGCAGGGCGTGTGACCGCCATAGCAGAGCCTGGCTGGCGAGGCCGTGTTGGATAGCGTAGGGTATCATGGCAACGGTGTTCGCATGCAAGGTCGGGCCGTTGCCTACGGTAGCAGGGGCCATTCATCATCAACATGCCACTCGGTTTGCAAAATCTACGCCTGCTCCTCACTCGAGTGCCAAATCCCAGTTCGTGGGCTCATCTCTGCAGCATGCCCGAGCAGCTCCAGTGGTGAGAAATCATGCGGTGCTGCAGGTCGTCAACAGTCAGGAGATTGACCTGCATCCCGATCAAGTCCCTGTCGACCCGCTAATTCGCGAGAACGGTATGCAAGCCTCGTGCTGACGTGTCATAACTGTGCATTCCTTCGTATTGAGATGCGTTACCAGGACATCGTTTGATGGGAATTTTGCGGTATATCTCGCATTTTCCTGTCGTTGCTCGTGCAGCTGTCAAAAACGACCAAGCTCTAGGCGCAGGTCTGCGAGGCCTGCATCCCTATTTTGGGGATTTCGTTGTCCGAGCTTCCGGCGAAGCCTACTCGGGCAAGCTCATCCCGCAGAAAATCAAAGTGCTCGTTACGCTTATCTTGGACATTGTGCACACGACTGAGGTTGGAGCTGGCGCGCCATTCCTTGCTCACCTCGACATGGCGTTCAAGCAGGTGCGTTTACAGCTCATTGCAGGGTCGCGTGCTTGTACATGCTCCCGTGAGCGGACACTCTTGTTGGATAATGCAGCTTTTATCGGTATAGCTTTTACGTGTAATTGAAGTCATGCGAGCATGCAGAATGATTTAATGATATGGACTCATGCCTTCATCCTTAACATGTAGGTCAATGCTGGGCACAATTCGACATCGTATGGCAAATACACAGTGTTATTGGCAAGTAGCCACCTGAGGCATATTATGGGCTAATTATAGAGCATGCCATCCCCGTTTCATAGCTGCACTTTCTGTTTATGCGTCACTGTGATCCCTGCCACGGCATGCAACCGCCTCAACGTGGTCTTGTCGTCGTTTATCTCAAACTGGGCGGTCCTTTATCTCAAACCTTTGCCCTTTCAGTCTGATAGTGCGGTTCCATCCGTGTTGATTATTCTACTTTATCTGCTCATCATTATCATGCGGCTTTACTATGCTCATCGCATACCGTTTCCTGCTGTGTTTCGTTGGTATTTCCATTTCTAATATCAACTGGTCTGAGCGTCATTAGGGGCTGGGAGATCCCTGGCAGATCCCTCCATGATGCCCCTGCTAAGCGCTGCCACACACATACTTCACCTGTCAACCCCCCACACCCCAGGGTGCCGTCGCGGAGGAGCTTGAGGAGGTATTGGCCCTGTCCAATGTTCTGGCGGGTTTCAACAAGGCGGCCGGCGCGTACGGCGCCTGGAAGGACCTCAAGGAGGCAGGTGGGTGCGGCCTTATGCACGTGATTAGGGTTGTGTGGGCGTGAGGTGGGTGGGTGCGGCCTTATGCACGTGATTAGGGGTGTGTGGGCGCGAGGTGGGTGGGTGCGGCCTTATGCACGTGATTAGGGGTGTGTGGGCGCGAGGTGGGTGGGTGCGGCCTTATGCACGTGATTAGGGGTGTGTGGGCGCGAGGTGGGTGGGTGCGGCCTTATGCACGTGATTAGGGGTGTGTGGGCGCGAGGTGGGTGGGTGCGGCCTTATGCACGTGATTAGGGGTGTGTGGGCGTGAGGTGGGTGGGTGCGGCCTTATGCACGTGATTAGGGGTGTGTGGGCGTGAGGTGGGTGGGTGCGGCCTTACTCAAGTGATAAGGGGCGCGTGGGCGGATGGCGGATGGGTGTGGGCCCTTATTTCTTTGTAGCCCATCATCTATGCGGTCATTCCATCCACCCATCTCGTTGAGGATTTATGCGTCGCGTGCGTTTGATTCATGAATTCATTAATTAATTCAATTAATCGCCTACGCGGCCACTGTCAATTCATTAATTCAATTAATTGTCTTGATTGTCTATCCGGCCGTCGTCAATGAGTTGTTTAGCAGACTTCTTAACAACAACGCAATGGATTAGTTACTTAAAAGATCAATCAGGCTTGTGCCCTGGTTGGGGGTTCAGAAGCGAAGCATTTTTTTAATGGGTGCAAGTGCCCCTGGCTGTGTCGTGCCCATCTACATACGTGAGTATTTTGAGGCACACACAAGACCAGCGTAATGAGCAATGGTGGCTTGCCACACGTTCATCTGCCCCAATGGTTGTGGCATCTGACAGAGCACGGTTCAGAGAGTGGGCGTTGCCAATTTGCATGTTGTGTCATGCGTACAGATATATTCCTGTATTATGCGTGGGCAGACAGGCGACTTCAATTGCCCGATAGGGCTGATACGTAGTATATCAAATTCCATGGCCCGAGTTTGTGATGGATGAAGTGCCAGTGGCATGAGGTAAAGTACGGTGGGTTATTTTGGCATCTTGTGAGGCTTTTGCGCACTGGATGGCTTTTTGTGCCGGTGGAGCCAGTGTGGCTGGCTGCATTCCCTACCAGCATGGTCCATATGCCATCTACCGTCACAATCCGCATGCCGTTCCCCCAGTGATCCCCCTTCTGTGGTCCCCATGTCGCACGACACGCTTCCCTACGGCATGCCCTGGCATTGGGCCACCCAGGCGTGACCCCCTTTGGCACCAAGGTCGTCTTCGCGCCCCAACGGAGTAATGACGAGGTGTGTGAGGGCGGTGCGGCGCCGGACGGCATCACGTACAACTGGAGAACCGACCAGCGCATGCAGGGGGCCGGTAAGCGCTTGCGTACCCGGGCAAGGTCTGGGTGCGATAGTTGCTGCCGACATCCCCCCATGACGATCCCAGGGCAAGTTTGGCATCTTTCCTGTGTGCTTATCGATAGGACAGAATCGTTCTATCCGCCGTGCTATCAGCCTCGAGGAAAGGGTGTCTCTGCCTGCTCATATACAGGCAGGTAGGGGTGAACTGAAAGGCCCTATGCACTGCAGATGGTAGAAGTGAGTCAGTACCCCTTGGTGTGCCTTTTGATGCAGCCGCGCTCTGGTTGTCATCTGCCATCCCGACCACATGCATGGCAGCACGTACTGGTGGCGGGTTCCGGATACCACTGCAAAGTCCGCCCACCCTCCTGTTACCAACATTTGCCGCTCCCCTGTTCCATTATGGGGGGATCCCCGACGTGCCTTTGCCACCCAATGTGCCTGTGCCCCCCATTGTGCTCCTGTCTCGGGACTGCCTCCCTGCAGGCTTGAACAGCATTCCCGCGGTGCGCGCAAAAGTGGACGCCATCAACCCCGTGTTCGGAACATTCTTCCGGAAAGTGTGCTCAGAAGGCTGGGGTATGTGCACGTGACGAATTGAGATGGGGGGAGGAGCGCACGCGGTCAGCGGGTGGGTGGGGAGGAGGGGGGGGGGAGGGGAAGAATGGTGTTGGCAGTCGCCTAATCTTACATAAACCTCGCGGTCTCCGTCCACCTGGTCGGATGTGGCTGATGGTAAAGCCTGGTGTGCGTGGTGTGGGCTCTCTAATGCTTGGCTCAAGGATGCTTCCCTTGGCATCTACCCTTGCTTTTTGCTGCAAAATAGTGTCGGTTTGCGTACCCACGAGAGCTGCATGCTCTCCAGGCAGCCGCCAGGTGTCCTGCGGCTACGGACCGTGTTGCTTGTGACCAGCAGTCCAGCAAGTATTTTCTTGTAGAGTGGGTTCTCTTCTTGGTAGCTCTCTTTATCGGTTGCCACAGTGGGGGGCTCTGCGTTGTCGACATGGGTTGGCAACACCGCACATGTACAGCTCTTGGAGAATGGCTTGCAATCGATAAAATCTATGTGCTTGCCATGGCTGGAATGCTAGGTACCAGCATAAAGCTCTCCCCTTATGGATACGCTGACCCTATCGACATGATGCACTAACAGTCCCTTTTAGCGCTGCACTCTTTTGAACATGCCTCCGCCCCACTGATGCACTGTGCCACTTGTGACGTCACGGCTGCAAGCAGAAGGCACATACATCCCCATGAAGTACAAGTGCTTGCTGGCCCTCGCCTGCGATGTCTCCAACGGGGTGTACCCAGGGGGGGAAAACCCCTCGTACCGCCTCCACATGGAGCTGGCGGCCCATTATGTACGTGGGGACGCATGCTAGCCGCGCCCTGTGTATGTGGTGACGGAAGCAAGCGGCGCACGATTTGCGCAACAAATGCATGTGCTGACAGATGCTAGCGGCATGTGTGAACCGCTTGCTGTGGGAAAGCACGCACTCTCCCTTTCCCTGCAAGATCCCTGGCCGCTTGCCTTTGCCGCGTGTCCCTCTACCGTGTTACGAGCTTGCGGCATTGGCAGCCGCACGGATCACGCACACTGACAAGGCGTGGCTGACGCAGCCATCGTTGAAGTCATGCTTCCTTGGTATAGCTGAGAGCGGAACCGGATGGAACTACCCAACTGGCATCATCTGGTGATGATTTTTCTTTAGTAATTGAGGACAGGCTTTTGTCCTGCTTGTACCAACTAGTCGGTACCTGTCTGAAGCCGACTGCTTGTTGTTATCGTGAGGTCTTGACTGTGTTGACTCTTTGCTAGCTACTTAATAACCTGTTCTGCTTGTGACATGGTAGCTTATGACCCCACGCATGGTCATACCTTGTGCATGGCATGCTGGCAGCACCCTGACGTCCTTCTCTGGTGCCTCCGTGGGTGTCCCACAGGGCGTCACGCCCTCCGAGATCGAAGAGTTGTTGAAGCTGTGCTGCATTTACTGCGGCTTCCCCAAGTCAATGAACGCATTTGCCGAGTTTGGTGGGTCCCTGGCTGACAGTCATCAGCCACCATTGTCATGTCTAACTGATAAGAATAGCATCCCCATGTCTGATAAATATAGCCGAACAATGCACCCGTTATCTATTGGTCTTCCTACACGATGTCCCCCAGCTTCTCGCCTCATGGTTGCTGGTAGGCACAGGGCGGTGTGTCACGTTTACACCTGGCGGTATTCATCTGCTCGCACCTGGTGAAGAGTGTGTGTGATGGCCTTGATGTTTATTGGGGGCGAGTATCCCTGGATGTCCATTTCTAGCGGTGTGCGGTTGGGTCGTGGGAAGGCTTATCGTGTGATGTGGAAGGCGTTGACCAGTGGAAGGCGTTGACCAGTGGAGCATCGTTTTGAGTAAAGGGGTGGCAATATAGGATGGATGGCATATCAGTAGCAACGTGCCTTGTTTGAGATGAGAAGATGTCATGGGTTGTGCAGACTGCCCTACTTCACCGCCGAGCTGCTCGTCAATACCCTGCGTGGCAAGGCACGGTAATCAGGAACTTCACCAACTGCATGCACGAAAGTCAGCTCGAGATGCAGTAGAGAGGCAAGGGTCACGCGACTTGCCCCACTAGATGTTTGCTTGAGCTTGTCTGTGTGGCACCTTTTCGCAATCCCGCGATTCTGGAATTCCTCTCCGTCTCCAGCCCGGAAACTACTTTTGGAGATTCTTGTCTCAACTTTGTGCATGTTGTTCTGGTGCTGTATGCCCTGGACTTGGATGTGCCTGTGGTGCTGCAGAAAAAATCAGGAGAGAATGTTGGCAGGATTAATTGAGCCAAGCATGTTGGCGGTATCGGTCCCATTAGACGTTTAAACGCAACCATGCTGCATCTATAGCTATCATCTCAGAGTTCTGCCGGTGCCAGCGCTCACCAGCGCCCTGAGGAGACAAAGCCTGTTGCAGAGGCAAAGATGCATCGAGGCTGCTGCTTTCATCCGTATGAACCCAAAGTCCTGATTCCGTTGGGTCACCTCATTTATATTCTTGTAGCACACCACTGGCAAATGAGTTTTCTGTAATAAACACACCTTGTTAATAATCTTGTTGATGTTGACATCTGTCCTGGGTCTATCCTCGCCCCTACCACGTACGGGGTTAGCCAATTACAGGCAGTCTTCGATTTGGCCACTATAGCTTGGATGCAGCTGACTTGTTTATGGAGGTGGCAGCCGGCCATGCACAGCTGTTCAGTTGTGGTAAGTTCATTAAGGGCTTCCCCGCTGATTAATTAATTAATTAATTAATTAATTAAGAACATAGCTCCGTGGGGAGCATATGTAACACATAGCCCTGAGATTTTTTTAGCCAAGCCATGCCTATAACCCACCATGGCTGACGGCGGAGCTCAGAACTTTTTCGTCTGAGCCCCAAATTCCGTCAGATCACTTGCAACCGATGCATCTTTTCTAGGCGCATCTGCTACTATCAACGGTTACAGCTGTAATGCAGTATTGTGACCAGCCTGCAGCTATGACGCGAACTGATATAATTCTCCGAAGCTATTATGTCGAACAAACGCGCCTCGACGAATCGCAGTTTGGAAGCTGCGATGAGCCAAGCAAATACGCCTGCAGCTTCGGCTGCCGCTTCGCCTCCCGACCTCGCAGGCACCGGTGACCCTAGCCAAGCGTTAGTGGTTCACTCCTCCGCGGCCTCGCCCTCGGCATCGCCAGACCCTTAACCCGTGTTTTTTTACAACGCGATACATCGCGTTGTAGGGTTAGAACGCGATGTATCGCGTTGTAATCTGACACGTGGCAAACCTATTAAACATGCGATTTTTGGTCTGAAACTTTCAAGATAGGTCAGAAACATCTCATAGAATTCAAGAAAAAATCCTGGTATTTTTGGAATTTTTTTTGTGACAGCTGCAAACAAATATGTACCACTGAAATCAGGCATTTTCGCGGGACGAAGGTGAAGACGACGGCGATGGCGGCAGGTAGATCTCGCCAGTTTTCGCGCGAATTTCAGTGGCTGTTGGGTAGCACGACCATGATGATGCGTTCAAAGGTTGATAATTAGGTTTCTACGAGTTTGTTGAGGTACTGGGGCAAAGGAAACGTAGTTTTTTCCAGTTTCTCACCCAACTTTCATGCGGAAACCCTGGAAACCGGCATAAATATTATTACGTCAAGACTCGGGTCTGCTGCGGCACCATGCTTGGTATTTCCATGGTGTTTCGACTTCTTAACACATGTTTATTCATTCCGAACGCCCGGACTCTCGGCTAAACCGAGATTTGTGCAGACTTTTATTGGGTAGCTCCGGGCATGATGGTGCCTGCAAATAGCGTAAGGCGTGACCGTGGCTATTGCTACGGTATGCTGTATTTTCCTGGAAATGGCCTCTGCCACCGGCTCAATAGTGCTTGCAGGCGTAAGTATATCGTGTTTCTACCTAGTTTCTGCCAGTTTTCCACTTATTTCTACCGACCTCTGCCCAGCCTCTCTAAGACCGCCATCCTACTCGACGTTGCTTGCATGTCAGCCATAGCAGGTTGCAGTTGTGCAGTATTTAGGTGCTGTATACGTCGTCAAGCCGTTCATATATCGTGAGGATTGGATGTTGATGGTTTATACTGCGTTGATTGTGCAAGAAGATCAGCTGGGTGCCCATAATCATGGTGTATAATCATGTGTTGTTAGCATCTTGCCACCATTTGCTAGCATGCATTCCAGCGTCATCTTTGCCTGCATGTAAGCTCATGGATCACTCAACCTATCCAAGCCTTGCATTACACGTGCCTCTTTCTTTCAGTATTGCACGCGTTATGGAATGAAAACCCAGCACCTCCATTCCCACGAGGCATGTGCTCAACACGTTGTGAGAGTGGATGATGCTTTGGCTATGGCTGCCTGATTCAGTCATATTAGGTCATCCAGTCATGATGTTTGATGCATGTTTGATGCTGTATAACTTATACAACACCTTTTTTCAACGTTTTGACCCTCCAAGCTCACTATGGCCCCGTTTATGGGGCTCGGGTCGTTGCGTAATGTTGTCAAGGGCTCTCATGTTTCCCACTGCGTTGTACTGCGTTGTAATTGTGATGCTAATGAAAAATAGCTCCAGTGGCCCAATGGGCCTGAGTTTTGTTTCACAGAGCCTGCATATGTTGCCCATAGCTCGTGCAAGAAGCCAGATTTTTTTCATGAACCATTTGTGAATAAGCGCATGACTTGTGACCTAGGGTCAAGAAATCGCGGTCATGGTCAGACCCCCCTGTATTCAAACCAGTGTATCTCTCTAATGAATAAGCAGTTTGTAGGTCTGAGTAGCTCAAAAAATCCTTTGATTTATGGGCTTTCAGGAAAGTATATACATGACCATGAAAAAAAATTTTCCTTAGGTGCTATACGCGTTCTAAAAAAAGCTTACAACGCGATATATCGCGTTCTAATTAAAAAAACACGGGTTAACGCAGCCGCTCATCCTTTCCACGCGAACCGCGTTTCAAGTTCCATTCTTTCCATGCCGACGAGCGCAACTGGTACGACATTTCCCCGGCAACTGCTATGCATAGCATTTTCTTCGGGGACTACGCCTCGCTTCTTGAGCTGTGCCTCCACCTTTACGACATCCACCGCCTCCTGGAATATGATGGCATGAATTTTAAGCAGAGCCGCGACCTGCTGCTGACGGGCATGTACCACCGGCCCGAGCTTCAGCACATGCTTCTTTGTTCCCTGCTGACGAAGTCTGACGGCGAGATCTGGGCCCCCACCATCTCCGCAGCCACATACCGCTCCATCATCACGGAAGCCTTCCAGCAGCACGTGACCGGCCCCCTTGCCGCAGATGTGGCGGCAATGGGCGGCACGCTGGCTGCTGAGCTCCCTCACATTTCCACCACCGTCACCTCCACCTCCACCCTCCTCGCCTCCACCTCCACTGCCACCTCCACCTCGATCACCGCCGACATCAAAGCCCAGCTCCTCGCCATCGACCAGCGTCTCCAGGACACCGCCATCGCAATCGAATGCCTGCAGAACACCGCCGGCATCACCGCCCAGTCGGTGAAGGACATCGCTGCCCAGCCGGCCTCTGCTGGCCCAAGCGGCGACGCCCCTCCCACCCAGACCTGGGCGGACCTGCTCAAGCACCACGCCACCTCCACCACCTCCACCATCGCGGCACAGCTTAAACAACAAGCCCTCGACCTCCGCGAGGAGGCCGACCGCACCCAGCGCAGCCACAACGTCGTAGTCAAGAGCTTCGACCAGCCGGCAGGTGAGGAGTCGACGACTCTTCTTGCGGCATTTAAGCGCAACATTTTTGCCCCCATGCACATTACTGGTGAGCTGCACATGTCGGCTGTTTGCCTCCCCTGCGCGCGGAGTAAGGCTGGCCCGGCACCCGTGCTCCTCACCTTTAAGTACATGGCGGACAAGCTGTTGTTTCTTAAAAACCGCAATAAGCTCTCGGGGACTCACTTCAAGCTGGACGACGACCTGACCCTGGCCCAGCAACAACGGCGACGCGCGCTATGGCCGACCTACCTCCAGATACGGCAAAGCGCAGGGGGGAAACCGGTATACTGCATGGAGGGGTGCGGTCATCCACGTCGACCACAAGCCCTGGCAGGCACCCCCTGCCACCTCAGCAAACCCAGTCTAGGAAATATAGCAGTAGTGTAGATTAGTAAGGCTTAGCCTATGTACCACGCGGCCCCAACGCATGTGCGCCCATAATGGCCCCCATGGATGAGGCCTTTAGAATTTAGCCACGCCATGCCTATAATCGGACCCCCCATGGATGTTGCACTAAGAATTTAGCCATGCTATGCCTATGCAGAGAGATGCTCTCTGTCGAGAAGCCATATGCCCTAGCTCTTGTATACTCCATGATGATCTTCCCCACCTATGACGGGCTCCCCTTCGCTGGGAGTTGCCCGAGACTCTGGGTGGTGCAGGTGCCCTAGTGCACCTAGAGCAAGTGTTGTTTACATTCCCACCCTTGCAGGAAGTAGCTTAGAATGTATGATAGGCCATATGCCCCTTCTCTGGGCTATGTGCTACAGATACTCCCAACGGAGTTATGTTCCTAATTAATTAATTAATTAATAGCCCTTCGAGAAGGGGCATCTATGGGTTTTGAATACAGTCTGGGCTACAACCTGCAGGTGGAGGATGTAAACTGTCACCTGCTAGCTCGGGGTGCGCAATGTGCACCTGCACCGCCATGATCGATGGATCATGCATCCTCTTCCCCGCTGATGCACTACAATACCATATGCAATTCAATGACAATTCGTAAAAAACTCCTGATTGATCAACTTCAAAAAGTATAATGAGTCCTCATGCATGCCTGCCGGCCCACAAGTGAGATGCATGTACTAAGAAGTGAGACAAAGTTCTACATGCAAGCCTACAAGTGAGATGTATGTACTAAGTGAGACAACAATGTACGTACGTGCAGGACGCTGCATATGGAGGCTAGACCAAGTGAGATCGACAACTGTGCACATATACATGAGGGCTTGGCTTCACTCCGTTTTCCTTGACGTGGGGTCCGCATTCCTGCGCGCCCTCCCCATGAGCCCTTTGTTCACGCTGGTTCCGGCCCTTAACGCCATCGCTCTTCGTCACCAGCTGTTTGCCCCGCAACCTCTCATCACAGCGGGTGCGTCCAGTGCGGCAGCTGCGGGCTTGCTCTCGATACTACTGGGACGCACTACATCGCGTGCATGGGTGGCCAGCAGAACCAGAACTGGTTCCTCTATCTCCATACTGCTCTCCTCCGGGTGGTGTGTGCCATGGTTCGGTCGGTCTTAACGTGCCGGGCGGCCAAGACCTTGGGGTCCTGGCGGTAGAGCGGGCCGGGGCGGCGGGGGGGCACGACTGGCAGATGCCGGGCCGCCAGCAATGGGGGGCGGGCCGCAAAGCCCGCAAAAATGGCGGCGTTGGGAGCACCCTGTCGCGTCTGCGTGCCACAATCTCCGGCGCCACCACGGCGGCTGGCCACTCAGCTTTGGTAAAACCCAAATGAGCTGAGCTGACGTGCCTGCCTTAACTGCATGCCCTGTGGGGTGGGCGAGGACCTGTCCCATGATTAACGAAAGGAGGGCTCTCAGCCGAGGACAAGGAACTGTCCCTCATGCCTGATGACCACCTTATTGATCCCCTTGTGTACCGTCGCGTGCCGCGTTTGACTATCCTTGCTGGGGCGTTAGCTAGACGCTCCAACTAATCTAATTGCGACAATGATGATGGTGCATTGAAGATGATGCTTTTGCCTCCCCTGCTATAGAACAATGCTTTCACAACACACACTTTGCACAGTCTGATGATAAAGCCGCACATGCGGAATTTGTTGAGAAAGTTAATACAATTACAACACGTTGATAGTCTCAATATCGATGCACTCCATGCTCACGAGCCCGCGCAGTTAGGCAGCGCTCCATGACATGCTACTGGCCTAATTGCTCCCAAGGAAAGGGAGTAACACGAAGGCCACTAACGAGAGACTCGAAGAGACTGCACGCTACGTGAGAGTCCTCTTCGACTATATGAACCAAACCATTCGTCATGACACACGCATGACACACGCCACACTAGTTGTCAGTCCAGCCAGGAATGCCAAAACTATCTTGCTGCCTGAACCATGCAAATAGAAACCGCATTCCAGTTGCCGTCCTGGCTTTCTACCACACATGCCAACAAAAGCAGGAAGGCACCCCGACAAATCTAAATTGCTACCCTGCATGTTGCCGATCTCATCTCCTACTAGAGGCGATCCGGCATTTCTGTCCCTGGGAATGTCCGGCATTGAGTCACGACGTACCACCAAGGTCGAAGCATAATATCCTTCAGACAATCTGCACGCTCACACCTTGCGTGTGAGTGGCCCAGCAAACATTGCTTTTAATCTTTCCTTTCTAGAAGAAATCCCTTTGTAGGGCTGCCAGCGATTTCGCATTCATTCCAGCGATCTGGCTCCGCACCGTAAATTGTCCTTTTCCATTTTCTGTCCAGTCCTCATATAACGTTGACCCGCTATTCTACACCACAAAGACACCTGGCCTGTCAATAGCCTCGGCGCTGTTGAAGTCCAGCAGTCCAGCAGTCCAGCAGTCCAGCTCCAGCTCCAGCTCCAGCTCCAGCTCCAGCTCCAGCTCCAGCTCCAGCTCCAGCTCCAGCTCCAGCTCCAGCTCCAGCTCCAGCTCCAGCTCCAGCTCCAGCTCCAGCTGCCCACTATAACTCGCGTATATCAGTGATCCTCTCGACGCTGCGCACTTGTGCTGCCGTCCGCTCAAGTCAGTGCTGCGCGCCCAGCTGTGCCTGGCCCGGCGCGCGCGCACGTACACTTTCGTCCGCTCTTATGCTGCGCGTCCGAGTGTGCCCGGCCCGGCGCGCCTGCCCCTGCCCCTATGCTGCAAGCGCTAGTGTTCCCCCCCCGGTCACTAGCCTTTGTCGAAAATGCGCAGAAAACAGATTCCTTGCGCACGTCACCGGTCTTGTGCCTAGTGGGCGCCCGAATGACATAGCTCGCGTCCGTGACAACCCTTGTCCAGCTCGTCGACGTCCGCCCGGGCATCCAGGGCCGACAGGTACTCCAGTCGGCACCGGTTCCGCTCGCCCTCGGCGTCCGTCCAGTCCTCAGGATCTCCCTGGACCGGGCGTAGAGCAGATCGACCAGTCGGGGTGGGCCACTGGGGCGCGGCGCGCTGGGACATGCAACCGGAGCCGAATGGTCGCGCGCACCAACCGGTGGTCAGAGCACACCATGGGCGTGTCGAACACTCGGGTGTCCAGAACTGAAGTGCACCTGGGCTGCCCAAATGGTACCACCACGTAGTCCAGGCAGGCCTGACGGCCGTTAGGGCCCCGAAAAGTGACCAAGTCCTGTGAGGGACGTTGGAAGTGGCAGTTGACAGCAACCATCCCGCTATCCCGCAAAAAGGCAGAAAACAGGGGAGTGTTGTCGTTAGCAGCCGTGCTGGCAGGCGCAAAGCGACTGCCACTGAGCAGTGCCCACGGGGAGCGTGGCGTTGGCGCGTCGAGCAGCATAACCAAAAAGTGGCGGGCCGGGGTGGCTATGCCTTATTAAGGCTATGCACCGCAACCAGCCATAGTATCCTTAGCTTAGTCCTTGTACAGCCATGCTAGTACGTCCTGGCTATGCGCGATCCTTGTTATGATATGCTCACATGGGTTTTATTGCAGCCACAGATCTTGCCGGATCATTTACCGTGTCCGATTGCAGCTGTGGCATGCCTTTGGCATGAAGGAGAAAGGGGCCGTCTCTGCCCTTTCTTCCTGTTGTGCACACACAGGGATTAAAAAAGCACTTCGGTGCTCCGTGACTCCCCAAGTACGGGAGCACGAGTTTAATTAATTAATTAATTAATTGCCGCGCGCCGGCTGGTGCAGGAGGTTCGTCACATTTGCCCTCACCGGCCGATGGTTTCCCACTGGTAGTTAATTCATTTGAGACTGGACTACTTAAGCCAAGGCTTTTCACACGGTCCTCTGGGAGCTAGGCTCTTTGGGCCATGATTCCTGGCTCTGGATCGACTGCTTGCCGCTACCGACCATTTATCATTGCTGCCATTCGCCGGCTTTACGAGGGTTCACAGGCAGTCTAGTGCGGACTGCGGAAGGCACCACCCCATGCACCACCCTTCGATCCCCCTAGTTCACCACGGGGTGTGGCGAGGTTGTGTACCCTGTCCCCATATATCATCAAGGAGACAACCAGCGCAGGCCAGAAATCGGGAGAATCCGGACCACGGTAGCTCGAGCCTGCCGTTATCTTGTCCGCGTGTTCGAGTCGTTCAGGATGATGAAGATGAATGGTGATGGAAATGTGTATCCGTGTGCATTGAAATTATGGCTGGCTTACGTGTAGAGCGACTAGATGGTCAACCTAGACGGTGGGGCCGCGGAAACAGCATGCTTGATCTGAGCGTGCGTTTCGAGCCGAACTGGCCGGGAGTGTCTAGTGGTGAGCACCATTGCTGCGATCGCTCTGCCACCATTTACGAGGAAATACCCGCAAATGAAAAACCACTGAAAAGGTCTAGCTAGTCAGTCATCACGTTAGCCATGCCATGATTCCAAACGCCCAAGAACTGCACGCGGTGCAAAGGCAAAAAGCCGGACGACAGCACTTTCAAATGTGCTGCGGGAACCAAAAGCCCGCGTATGCCAGAAAACATCGTGTTGCTGCAGCGACGCGACGATGTGGACAACGAATCCAGTGCCAAGCTCGGAACGGCCGCAAAGGAGGTCTGGCATCACAGGGTTCAGATGTGCGGAGATACTATGCGATCCAGCCGGTCCACGACCTGTTTGTAGAGCTTGTGCCAAGGGGCAGCACCGAACAAATGTGGGTGACGTTGCAAAAAACACCGGACTTGACGGAGCATATAATGTCTCGGTCATAGTCTTTGACCAACAAACGATGCAAGAGTTCAACAAGAGTCGTGATGAAATCGACACGATAAGAACAAAGACGAGAAAAACGATGTAACTGGCTAAGAACAACACCATATTTTGCTGTGTGGGAAAGGAGACTGTGAATATCGGGGTAACGAATAAAAGGAATTTGCTGGTATTTAGGATCCTTGCGCTTATCATAGACAGCCGTACGCCAGCCCTTCTTGTTATGGGTAATGTTAAGATCGAGGTAATTGCAATGAGTATCCTCCGACGTGAGGGACGCTTGCGGGTAGATGCCAGGCAGACCAGCGGTGATATTCAAATGGGTTGCGAATTGATCAGGGTTGTCGAAAGCAATGACATCATCAATGTATCGACATGTGTGGATGAAACGCCTGATGAGAACATCATCGTTTGAGGCAATGAGATTCTCCGTTTATTATTATTGTCGTGGATCACGTCATGAGCCAGGCACGTGCGCGCTTAAATTGCTGCAGCCTCGGGCTCGAGCCGGCTGGCTAATTGGATGATGCCGTAGCACAGGCGGCGATGGTGCCCTGCATGCAGGCTCGTTATCGCCTGTCTGACCTGAGGAGGGCCGGTGCTGTGGAGGAGGGGCAGTGCTGGCCCCGTTAGCTATGCTTTGCTCATTGCTTGCCTACGCTCCTTGCCATGATATGCGGCTCACACGGGTCTTATTGCACCCATTCACAGAATTTGCCGGATCCTCTATCGTGTCCAATCGCTGCTGCGGCATGCATGCCTCAGCATGAAGGAGAAAGGGGGTCTCTGCCCTTTCTTCCTGTTGCATGCATATACATGCAGGGATTAAAAGCACTCCGGTGCTCCGCGGACTCCCCAACGGGAGCATGTGTATAATTAATTTACGACCCTCCCGGACCCTCCCGGACGTACTTCTTTAAGCTATTTACGACCCTCCCGGACCTTCCCCGTCGTTCCGAATTTGGACAGGAGGGAGTCTTTTGGTCTTACCAACTATAGGTGAAATAGTGCCAGAACCTTTTCGCCACTGAGGCAAATCGGGCCGGAACACTTTTTTTGCCTGGATTCACCACTTTCGAGCACCCAAGTTAATTCGGCCGATTGCTGTTGTGGCATGCCTCAAGCATTGAAGGAGAAAGGGGGTCTCTGCCCTTTCTTCCTAGCTGTTGTGCACACACAGGGATTAAAAGCACTCTGGTGTTCCGTGACTCCCCAACGGGAGCACGAGTTTAATTAATTAATTAATGCGGTTTGAGCTTAATTGCGATAGCGTGATGGAAAGGGCGGTCAGTCATGGGATCGAGGGTCTACCATTAAAAGTTGGTCAGGCACAAATGGTCATGCAGATCTATTGGCGTGATGGATCGATCAAGCACTGGCTCGAACGGCATTGGATTGTTTAGAGCAAAAGTAAAGTTCTTGTCATTATGACATTTATACAGTTTGCCCGCCAAACCAGCCACAAGGCTGGGGCATGGCCAGCTGACACATTTCGTAATACTGTACTGACTGATCAAAGATTACTTTACTCGATGCAATGACTTCGTGCATGTACGCATGGGCAAAGACTTGGTGACTTGAGCCCTGGGCACGTGGTCAAGTCAATACCATCGTGTCATTAGCTAAGCGCTCTGCATCATCTCGCGCAGGAGATGTCTTGATACCCATGGCATACCATCAATTGGAGTCTACAAGCACGTGCCACTGCATGTCACCGCAGCAAAATGTCGGGATGATAGTGACGTCCCGGCTCGTTTGAAGGCCCAGTTGGCTGGCCTAGCGTCCTTCAGGGCCAAATGTGACTCACTGGCCTAGCAGCCAACAACAAAGACGCCCCGATACATTGTAATGAAGCTTGTACACATCCTGTGGGGTGCTTCCCGCATCTTACACCATCTTCACAGTGCTGGCCATGGTGTGTCATTGTAGGAGCCAGGGCTGAGGGGTTGCAGCGATGACGATGCCCAGGAGAAGGGCAAGAAAGCATCATTCGGCTACATTGCTGCAAGATGCAGGAGTTGCCCTGCATGTTTGTCTGGTTGCAGCCACTCCAGTGTCACACATCATGCATGTTGGCCAGATAGACCTTACTGCTGCCGCGAGTTCCAGCCATCGCTCATCTCCCTGCACCGAATGAACCTTGAGGCCCTGAAGACAAGCGCCCCGTTTCGTAGCGTCTTGTGACATATATTTCCACATGGTTTTGCCATTGTGGTGTCCTGCAATTGAGAGCAAGGCTAAGGTTCGCTTTTACAGTTTAGCTGACGTCGCAAGAGGGCAACGTCAAGGGGCCAGCCGTGCGGGTGTCTTGGCTAGTCAAGGCGCGACCTTCTTGGCAGGCCTGATTTCCCCTGGACGATCCACGTATTCAATCCAAGCCATTTGAGCCCCGTCACCTGGAATCCTCCTGCGGGAATGCAGCACTCTCACAAAGCCGCCCTTCCGATGCTTATAACGCTCTGCCAGTTCCGTGAAAAGCTTGAAAATGACGTCGTCTCCATGCAGAAAAGCTGCAGCACGCCTGCGCGCTGTCACGGACCCATCCTTTCCCAGCGCTACCATCTTGTCGGCATCCCGGCGTAGCTCCTTCGCACGAGCAACGGTGGTTTCAATGCGCTCGTGCCGAATGAGCTGAGAACACAGCGTACGTAGCAGTTTAGCGCCGTGGGTGCGAATGTTAACCATCCTGTTCACGTCCTTCTCCTCCCTATCGGGCAGGCATTCCAGTCGCGACTTCAGAGGCACTTGACCACGCAAGCCGCACGGCAAAAATCGGAAAGTTATCGCCTTTCGGATTGGTTATTAATGCTTGGCCTGTTTGGAATGGCTATGAAGATATCCTCGTGCACTACGTGCCCCGCTCATCAGCGCAGACAGCGCCCCCCCTTGCCCGATCATCGTGGCAATTCACGGCCGAAAGCAGTAACTGGCAGCCATACCCCCGAGTTTATGCTAACTTGCGCATGCAGAAATTTACTCAGCACTTGAAGGCAAGCTGCAAGCCTGCAACTCGCAAGTCGCAAGGTAGTGTACGATATATGTACTTATTCATCGAGTAACAGCCATTAAGGTAGTAAACAATTATTTGAAGCCGGGTACTAGCGCGCCGCGAAGCTTTCTCGTGGGCCTGCGCGCCGCGTCATGACGCGTTCCCGAAAAAAAAAAATTCCTGTGATTTTCTTGCAACTCCCGCTTGACGCGACGGTGAAGTGCCCCGAGTCGCGCGCGCTCCGCTCAAAAGCCTAGACCTCACTTCGTCTCACTCAAAGTTACCGAGCACGAAACGGGGAAAAAAAAGGACCGACGCAGTCGGCCTGATTCCAGGGACTTTATAATATGGCGGATTTCCCGCCACGAAACGGCGATCACAGCCGTGGGCACGCACGTTGCTAGGCATTCACGTTGCTCATTGTGCAAAAGGTTTTCGTGGAATTTGACTGCAGTTTTCACAGTCCTGTAACAGTTACCTTTGGACGTGATTTTTTGGCAGTATGCCGTCGACGTTCAGTCGGAACATTGTTGCGAGATGTCAGCACTGGTTGGTGTGTCTGCCCGAGAAAGCGTGCTGCGGCCCCGCCCAATCTGGATAACATTTGGTGAGGTTACGCGCCGATGGTAAAAGTGGTCGTGAAACGAGGTGTTGTATGTAACCCCGATGAGAGAAATGGAGGTGGGCGCGAAAAGGCAAATGTTCACGAGAACGACGTCCAGGCAGCTGATGTGAATTTGCATGGGGTAGGCGTGGATGCCGGTCGGGAAGCGGATAAAGTTGCGACGCCCTCGCAGCCCGAGGCGTGCAAACCTCTCCGTTTACGCATCAAGGAAATCGTAGGGGAGGAAAGCGGTAGCGTAGAGAACCATGGCGAGCAAGAACTGGGCGCGCTCACGAAAGAGGAGCTTTGCCGTGTAAAGGCCCAGTGCTTAGCCTTTGCGTGCTTGTCTCGAAATGCGCCCGTACCGAGCGAGCTTCTTTCCTCAATGCGCGTGGACGACGGCCTCGGGCCGAAGGCGGTCCCTTGCGCGAGGGAGGATCGTGAGGGAGGCGGGCAGGTGAGGCGCCGGCGTAGCTGCAGGGCTTGAGGCCATAAGGTTTTTGGCTGCCCGTATTGCAATGCGCCCTGTTAGTGGATGTTCTTTCAATGTCACGAACTCTCTTATTTTGGGTGTGTGTGGAATTATATTTTATTCTGGGTGTGAACTGGCAGTGCACCAATTGTTGGTTGTCTACCACAACTTAGCACTTCTTGGGTGAGCTGGGCAGTCATCCTGAATCACTGTCTGAGTTACTCTTGTGGAAAACTTCTTTCACAAATGTAAACTGTGGAACGCATAAACCCTGTGTAATGTTCACGACATGTGGCTCCTGGCAGACGTCAGTGCTCGCTCAGCCTTATCGCCCCCCGTGACATATGTCTTCAGAATATAAGGTAATGTAGGGGAAGGTCGCATAAGGCAAATGTCTTGCACACATTCGACAGTCACACATCCTAGCTCAGGCTTCCTTTGGTTGTACTTTGGGCCCAATCTCATCAAGGGAATGTGCCATATGACCATTTTCTCGGCATTCTCAATGGGCGCATTTCCTTGTAAGTACGGTAGGTGCACGGGTGGAAAGCGGGCACCAGGAAAACCAGCTTTAAAACAGAAGGGTGCGATAACTATAGCGTGAAACATTTCCCTTCTTTGCCTTATTTGTGCTTGCTTTCTATCCCCTGCCTACCCAATCGTACAATCGTAAATCTCACCTTACAGTAACTCCATTTTTTGAACTGTTTCCATCTCTCTCTCTCTCTCTCTCTCTCTCTCTCTCTCTCTCTCTCTCTCTCTCTCTCTCTCTCTCTCTCTCTCTCTCTCTCTCTCTCTCTCCCCGCCTCCCTCCCCCTCTCTCACACACACGCAGACTCGCCCTCACCTGCCCCCCTCTGTCCCTCCACCACCTTCTTCCCAGCCCCTTCCTCTTCTCCTGCGACAACACCATCAACTGGAGACCTGAGTTGGGTTCTTCATCTCCTTGGTCTGTCCTTTGTGTGTATAGTTTGCAACACCTGTTTCTTTTATGAGTAAAAAACACATTTGCCATGCTGCCCGTGGTGCAGGCAATGGCCCCTGCCCCACCTGCACCTTTCCAGGGGGTTCCCACCTTTGAGGAGCTTCAAGCAGAGAGGGAGTCTCGGCGCTCGGCGCGCCGCCAGTACCGAACCAAGGAGATTGATGAGATGCTCGGTGGGTGCCCGGCTACTGTAAATCTGTTATTGTTCTTCTAATTGCTCGTAGTATCACGAGTACTAGTGTTGCATGTGCCTGTGTTTAGTTTATGGGATGCTCGGTAGTTACTCGGTTGTAAGGTGCTATTATTAATTGTCATTATTATTATTATTATTATTAATACGTATTACTGTATTCCAGCATGTGCCTGTGCTCAGTGGGTGAAATGCTCATTGAATGGACAGCAATAGTACTTATAGTAGTATAAATGTTAGTATATGCATGTGTTTCCTTCATGAGGTGCTTTGTAGGTGGATAAGTGTTGCTTCTGTTTAATTTATCATATGCCTTGGACCCTTGGTGCGTGCTCGCGATTGCACGTGCCGCAGTGGACTAGTTGCAGGATGCCCCTCCTCTGGCCACGTTTCCCACTGTGAAAACCTCCCAGTTTTGCGGGGCCAGGACGGGCCTGCCTGGCAGTGCCCCCATAGGGGTGTGGGTGATGCATGGGCATGGGGATGCTGCTTCCCCTCAGTGCTTCTCAGAGCGCAGGTGGGGGTGGGCTTGTTAGATGCGAGGCAGCGAGTAGAAAGGGGGGGTAGATGCCAGTCAGGTTTGCACGCGTGGTTGTGCAGATATCTCTGGGTTTTGCTTGTATGGTGACTTGTCACCGAACAGATCGGAGCCAACGGGTAGCGTAGCCTTTATTGCGGGGAATAGTTCTTGGCCACAAGTCCAATGTGAGTTTTTTTGTGGGGGAGGGAGTGGTAGGAGCGTTCGTGGGCAGGGCAGAGAAGCGAAGGGCAGAGAATCACTCTTCCTTCCCCGCGGCAGGCAGGGTCGCTGCTGTGGTGAATATGGCGACGTGGCAGCGTGTGGTTGGCCACCCTCCCTTGCAAGACCTTGTGTGCGTGGCTGCTGCATCCTTACAACCTGTGTGCGTGGCTGCTGCGTCCTTACCAATTGTGTGTGTCGATGCTTCTGTTGCTGCATGCCGTCTTGGGTCGTGCAGGCGGCGAACGACCGATGGCAGACGCACTCCGCCTGCAGTTGGTGCTCGAACGCAAGGCGTTGCAGGTGGGTGGGCACGCAGGCCGGGGGGTGGGGGGCGTTCTCAGGTGCTAGGTGGGCGCTAGGTTTCAAGTAAGCGACCTTGAAATGATGGAATCGGTGGCCTGATTTGCCAATAGAGGGTTGGCGGATAGGGCGACTTGTTCAACATGCTTTCCTTCATGAATAGGGCGACCTGTTCAACATGCTTTCCTTCATGAATAGGGTGACCTCTTCGACATGCTTTCCTTCATGAATAGGGCGACCTGTTCAACATGCTTTCCTTCATGAACGTGGGCATGGGAACCACGAGGGCGGCTCCCATGTTGGGATGTGGGTAGCGCACAACCCCCCACATGCGCTGCCGTGTGCGTATTTATATGTGGGAGTTTCTGTGCGTGCCATTGAAGTTTCTTTCTCCGCAAGTAGTGCTGAGAAGCTGGCTGGGTGGGTGTCGGGGAGTATGACCCGTGCTCCAGGAATGTGCAGATGGTGCAGAATTGGCGCGTTGACGCGATTTCTGGCACTGTGCTTTCGCCCATTTTAGAAAACAGGGATCTCACACCGTGCTGGGTCCTTTGCCTGCGTCTGACCCAACACGGATCTCACAGGGATCCTGGCAGCCGGGTGTAGTCCTCATGCTTCATTTCAAGAGCCCAAAATCTTTAGAGTAGCTTGATGTAATCGCAAGGCAGGCCGCCGGAAACTTACTGGGGGGATGGCGTCTTTCAAGCATACTAACAAAAAGGAGTCCACCTGGCACCCCTGGCACTCGCGGTACCCCCCCCCCGCGCCCCTGCCTGCACCAATCCCAGCTGTCGGAGCTCCAGCGCAAGGTCCGGTTCGAGGTGGCCGTGGAGAAGCGGCTGCTGGAACAATGCGCGCCCAGGGACCGCATCCTCTCCTTCCTGGGACAAGAGACTCGTTGTGCCGCGGACGCCGCGGGCCCCCCCGCGCCCGTGCGGCTGCTGAGCTGGGAGCACTGTGTGGTGAAGGTGCCACGAGACAGTGCTGCGTATGGCGATGTCGGCCAGGGCAGCTTCCGCGCCAACGAAGAGCAGCGGAGGCGGAGGGAGGCAGAGCGGCGGCGGAGGCTGGCATTAGAGGAGCGTGTGCGTGCGCAGACGGAGCGAAAGCGGTACCTGCAATCGCTCCTGCAGCATGGGCGTGACTGGCGGCAGTTGGTGGCCACGATGGGCAAGCGGCGCAAGCACCGGAATGACGGCGTGCTCGCGTGGCACTCGCGCGAGCGGCAGCGCGCGACGAGGGCCGAGAGGATGCGCCTGCAGGTGGGCGTGGAGGGACGTTTTCGCATGCTGCGACAGGGGGGGCATTGTGGGAGCCTGGTCTGTTTGTCACATGGGCCAGAGCCCGTGGGCATTTGCGCGCTGTCACCTGCTCGGCATGCGCACAACAAATACAGAGGCTTCCGTCTGGGCATGGGAATTATGTGTGTGCGGGTGGATGTTTACTGCACTTCAGCGTTAACTTGTTTGTTATTAACAGTTAGCATGCCCTCCAAGCACGGCCCCCCAGCTGCATTTTGTTTTCTTTCACACATGCTGTTATGATCACCCTCTGTGCCATCGGGTTTTCCTTGGTTTTACCTCTGCTTGGAACACCTGAAAGTGACATCCATAGCTGCCTAATGTCTGTTTATGGTTATGGTGTATGTACTAATTCTCTGCGCTGCTGCACGCGTTTCCAGGTCCCTCCTCGTCAGCCCAGCCCCATGGGGGCAATCTCCTCAGTATCTCGCGCGTCCATTCCTAGCTAAGAGGATAACCCCGTTTGAGCCAGCCCCCCCCCCCCCCCCCCTGCACACATACCCTTACTACTAGCACACTCGGCACCCTTACCACCCTCGCACGTCCATTCCTAACCCCCACACGTTTCACCTCCTGCAAATCTCACCCCCCGCAGGCTCTTCGGTCGGATGACCAGGAGGCCTACATGCGGCTGGTGGAGGAGAGCAAGAACGAGCGGCTGCAGACGCTGCTCGACCGCACGGCGGAGCTGCTCAGCACGCTCGGCGACAAGGTGATGCTGCAGAAGAGCCAGGTGGGGCGCCGCGCCAACAACAAGAAGAGGGCGGAGCAGCAGCGGGCCGCCGCCGCTGCCGCTGCCGCTGCCAAGGCTGCCGCTGCGGCTGCGGCTGCAGCGAACGGCAACGCGGTGGCTGCAAATGGGGTGGCCGCAAATGGTGACGGGGTCGCCGCCGGGCGGGGGGATGATGAAGGGGCGGCGATGGCGGAGGAAGACAATACGGCGCCAGCAGCGGCAGCCGCAGCTGAGGAGGAAGAAGAGGACATCTTTGAGGCGGCGCTGCGTGACCCTACTCGCAAGCGGGACCTTCTCGCGGACGAGCGCGCGTACAACCACCGTGTGCACACGATCAAGGAGAA
Source organism: Mesostigma viride (assembly GCA_009746045.1). Classification (NCBI taxonomy): domain Eukaryota; kingdom Viridiplantae; phylum Streptophyta; class Mesostigmatophyceae; order Mesostigmatales; family Mesostigmataceae; genus Mesostigma; species Mesostigma viride. The sequence continues at coordinate 1,040,054 of RPFO01000299.1, read as the reverse complement.
AGTGCTGCGCCAGCCGGCGGGGCTGGTGGGCGGCGAGCTACGTTCGTACCAGCTCGAGGGGCTCGAATGGATGCTCTCGCTCTACAACAACAACCTGAGCGGCATACTGGCGGACGAGATGGGCCTGGGCAAGACGATCCAGACAATCTCGCTGCTGGTCTACTTGATGGAGCATAAGGACGCCATGGGGCCGCACTTGATCATCGCCCCCAAGGCGGTGCTGCCCAATTGGGCGAACGAGTGCACGCGCTGGTGCCCCGGCGTCAGCGCGGTGCTGTACGACGGCAAGCTGGAGGACCGCAAGCTCATCCGCGACCAGGTGTCCCTCCAAGGTGGCAAGTTCAACATCCTGCTCACGCACTACGACCTGGTGGGTGGCGCGTGCGAGTGGCCCCTCCCCCAGCCCTACTGAATGGCCTCTGCGCTCACATCACCCGGCGCTTGCACGTCCAGCATATCTTCCCATGGCATATCGTGTCGCACTCCAAGTGTGGCGTGTGCACGCTCAATGTTTATATGGGATCAAGAGCGCTGAGTCTGGCGTGTGCACGCTCAATGTTTGTATGGGATCAAGAGTCTGGCGTGTGCACGCTCAATGTTTGTATGGGATCAAGAGTCTGGCGTGTGCACGCTCAATGTTTGTATGGGATCAAGAGTCTGGCGTGTGCACGCTCAATGTTTGTATGGGATCAAGAGTGCTGAGTCTGGCGTGTGCACGCTCAATGTTTGTATGGGATCAAGAGCGCTGAGTCTGGCGTGTGCACGCTCAATGTTTGTATGGGATCAAGAGTCTGGCGTGTGCACGCTCAATGTTTGTATGGGATCAAGAGTCTGGCGTGTGCACGCTCAATGTTTGTATGGGATCAAGAGTCTGGCGTGTGCACGCTCAATGTTTGTATGGGATCAAGAGTGCTGAGTCTGGCGTGTGCACGCTCAATGTTTGTATGGGATCAAGAGTCTGGCGTGTGCACGCTCAATGTTTGTATGGGATCAAGAGTGCTGAGTCTGGCGTGTGCACGCTCAATGTTTGTATGGGATCAAGAGTCTGGCGTGTGCACGCTCAATGTTTGTATGGGATCAAGAGCGCTGAGTCTGGCGTGTGCACGCTCAATGTTTGTATGGGATCAAGAGTGCTGAGTCTGGCGTGTGCACGCTCAATGTTTGTATGGGATCAAGAGTGCTGAGTCTGGCGTGTGCACGCTCAATGTTTGTATGGGATCAAGAGCGCTGAGTCTGGCGTGTGCACGCTCAATGTTTGTATGGGATCAAGAGTCTGGCGTGTGCACGCTCAATGTTTGTATGGGATCAAGAGCGCTGAGTCTGGCGTGTGCACGCTCAATGTTTGTATGGGATCAAGAGCGCTGAGTCTGGCGTGTGCACGCTCAATGTTTATATGGGATCAAGAGCGCTGAGTCTGGCGTGTGCACGCTCAATGTTTGTATGGGATCAAGAGTCTGGCGTGTGCACGCTCAATGTTTGTATGGGATCAAGAGTCTGGCGTGTGCACGCTCAATGTTTGTATGGGATCAAGAGTCTGGCGTGTGCACGCTCAATGTTTGTATGGGATCAAGAGTCTGGCGTGTGCACGCTCAATGTTTGTATGGGATCAAGAGTCTGGCGTGTGCACGCTCAATGTTTGTATGGGATCAAGAGTCTGGCGTGTGCACGCTCAATGTTTGTATGGGATCAAGAGAGTCTGGCGTGTGCACGCTCAATGTTTGTATGGGATCAAGAGTCTGGCGTGTGCACGCTCAATGTTTGTATGGGATCAAGAGTCTGGCGTGTGCACGCTCAATGTTTGTATGGGATCAAGAGTCTGGCGTGTGCACGCTCAATGTTTGTATGGGATCAAGAGTCTGGCGTGTGCACGCTCAATGTTTGTATGGGATCAAGAGTCTGGCGTGTGCACGCTCAATGTTTGTATGGGATCAAGAGCGCTGAGTCTGGCGTGTGCACGCTCAATGTTTGTATGGGATCAAGAGTCTGGCGTGTGCACGCTCAATGTTTGTATGGGATCAAGAGCGCTGAGTCTGGCGTGTGCACGCTCAATGTTTGTATGGGATCAAGAGTCTGGCGTGTGCACGCTCAATGTTTGTATGGGATCAAGAGCGCTGAGTCTGGCGTGTGCACGCTCAATGTTTGTATGGGATCAAGAGTCTGGCGTGTGCACGCTCAATGTTTGTATGGGATCAAGAGTCTGGCGTGTGCACGCTCAATGTTTGTATGGGATCAAGAGTCTGGCGTGTGCACGCTCAATGTTTGTATGGGATCAAGAGTCTGGCGTGTGCACGCTCAATGTTTGTATGGGATCAAGAGCGCTGAGTCTGGCGTGTGCACGCTCAATGTTTGTATGGGATCAAGAGTCTGGCGTGTGCACGCTCAATGTTTGTATGGGATCAAGAGTCTGGCGTGTGCACGCTCAATGTTTGTATGGGATCAAGAGTCTGGCGTGTGCACGCTCAATGTTTGTATGGGATCAAGAGTCTGGCGTGTGCACGCTCAATGTTTGTATGGGATCAAGAGTCTGGCGTGTGCACGCTCAATGTTTGTATGGGATCAAGAGCGCTGAGTCTGGCGTGTGCACGCTCAATGTTTGTATGGGATCAAGAGCGCTGAGTCTGGCGTGTGCACGCTCAATGTTTGTATGGGATCAAGAGTCTGGCGTGTGCACGCTCAATGTTTGTATGGGATCAAGAGTCTGGCGTGTGCACGCTCAATGTTTGTATGGGATCAAGAGTCTGGCGTGTGCACGCTCAATGTTTGTATGGGATCAAGAGCGCTGAGTCTGGCGTGTGCACGCTCAATGTTTGTATGGGATCAAGAGTCTGGCGTGTGCACGCTCAATGTTTGTATGGGATCAAGAGTCTGGCGTGTGCACGCTCAATGTTTGTATGGGATCAAGAGTCTGGCGTGTGCACGCTCAATGTTTGTATGGGATCAAGAGTCTGGCGTGTGCACGCTCAATGTTTGTATGGGATCAAGAGTCTGGCGTGTGCACGCTCAATGTTTGTATGGGATCAAGAGTCTGGCGTGTGCACGCTCAATGTTTGTATGGGATCAAGAGTCTGGCGTGTGCACGCTCAATGTTTGTATGGGATCAAGAGAGTCTGGCGTGTGCACGCTCAATGTTTGTATGGGATCAAGAGTGCTGAGTCTGGCGTGTGCACGCTCAATGTTTGTATGGGATCAAGAGTCTGGCGTGTGCACGCTCAATGTTTGTATGGGATCAAGAGTCTGGCGTGTGCACGCTCAATGTTTGTATGGGATCAAGAGTCTGGCGTGTGCACGCTCAATGTTTGTATGGGATCAAGAGTCTGGCGTGTGCACGCTCAATGTTTGTATGGGATCAAGAGTCTGGCGTGTGCACGCTCAATGTTTGTATGGGATCAAGAGTCTGGCGTGTGCACGCTCAATGTTTGTATGGGATCAAGAGTCTGGCGTGTGCACGCTCAATGTTTGTATGGGATCAAGAGTCTGGCGTGTGCACGCTCAATGTTTGTATGGGATCAAGAGTGCTGAGTCTGGCGTGTGCACGCTCAATGTTTGTATGGGATCAAGAGTCTGGCGTGTGCACGCTCAATGTTTGTATGGGATCAAGAGTCTGGCGTGTGCACGCTCAATGTTTGTATGGGATCAAGAGTCTGGCGTGTGCACGCTCAATGTTTGTATGGGATCAAGAGTCTGGCGTGTGCACGCTCAATGTTTGTATGGGATCAAGAGCGCTGAGTCTGGCGTGTGCACGCTCAATGTTTGTATGGGATCAAGAGTCTGGCGTGTGCACGCTCAATGTTTGTATGGGATCAAGAGTCTGGCGTGTGCACGCTCAATGTTTGTATGGGATCAAGAGTCTGGCGTGTGCACGCTCAATGTTTGTATGGGATCAAGAGTCTGGCGTGTGCACGCTCAATGTTTGTATGGGATCAAGAGCGCTGAGTCTGGCGTGTGCACGCTCAATGTTTGTATGGGATCAAGAGTCTGGCGTGTGCACGCTCAATGTTTGTATGGGATCAAGAGTCTGGCGTGTGCACGCTCAATGTTTGTATGGGATCAAGAGAGTCTGGCGTGTGCACGCTCAATGTTTGTATGGGATCAAGAGTCTGGCGTGTGCACGCTCAATGTTTGTATGGGATCAAGAGCGCTGAGTCTGGCGTGTGCACGCTCAATGTTTGTATGGGATCAAGAGTCTGGCGTGTGCACGCTCAATGTTTGTATGGGATCAAGAGTCTGGCGTGTGCACGCTCAATGTTTGTATGGGATCAAGAGCGCTGAGTCTGGCGTGTGCACGCTCAATGTTTGTATGGGATCAAGAGTCTGGCGTGTGCACGCTCAATGTTTGTATGGGATCAAGAGCGCTGAGTCTGGCGTGTGCACGCTCAATGTTTGTATGGGATCAAGAGTCTGGCGTGTGCACGCTCAATGTTTGTATGGGATCAAGAGCGCTGAGTCTGGCGTGTGCACGCTCAATGTTTGTATGGGATCAAGAGTCTGGCGTGTGCACGCTCAATGTTTGTATGGGATCAAGAGCGCTGAGTCTGGCGTGTGCACGCTCAATGTTTGTATGGGATCAAGAGAGTCTGGCGTGTGCACGCTCAATGTTTGTATGGGATCAAGAGTCTGGCGTGTGCACGCTCAATGTTTGTATGGGATCAAGAGTCTGGCGTGTGCACGCTCAATGTTTGTATGGGATCAAGAGTCTGGCGTGTGCACGCTCAATGTTTGTATGGGATCAAGAGCGCTGAGTCTGGCGTGTGCACGCTCAATGTTTGTATGGGATCAAGAGCGCTGAGTCTGGCGTGTGCACGCTCAATGTTTGTATGGGATCAAGAGTCTGGCGTGTGCACGCTCAATGTTTGTATGGGATCAAGAGAGTCTGGCGTGTGCACGCTCAATGTTTGTATGGGATCAAGAGTCTGGCGTGTGCACGCTCAATGTTTGTATGGGATCAAGAGCTGAGTCTGGCGTGTGCACGCTCAATGTTTGTATGGGATCAAGAGCGCTGAGTCTGGCGTGTGCACGCTCAATGTTTGTATGGGATCAAGAGTCTGGCGTGTGCACGCTCAATGTTTGTATGGGATCAAGAGTCTGGCGTGTGCACGCTCAATGTTTGTATGGGATCAAGAGTCTGGCGTGTGCACGCTCAATGTTTGTATGGGATCAAGAGCGCTGAGTCTGGCGTGTGCACGCTCAATGTTTGTATGGGATCAAGAGTCTGGCGTGTGCACGCTCAATGTTTGTATGGGATCAAGAGTCTGGCGTGTGCACGCTCAATGTTTGTATGGGATCAAGAGTCTGGCGTGTGCACGCTCAATGTTTGTATGGGATCAAGAGAGTCTGGCGTGTGCACGCTCAATGTTTGTATGGGATCAAGAGTCTGGCGTGTGCACGCTCAATGTTTGTATGGGATCAAGAGTCTGGCGTGTGCACGCTCAATGTTTGTATGGGATCAAGAGTCTGGCGTGTGCACGCTCAATGTTTGTATGGGATCAAGAGTCTGGCGTGTGCACGCTCAATGTTTGTATGGGATCAAGAGTCTGGCGTGTGCACGCTCAATGTTTGTATGGGATCAAGAGTCTGGCGTGTGCACGCTCAATGTTTGTATGGGATCAAGAGTCTGGCGTGTGCACGCTCAATGTTTGTATGGGATCAAGAGTCTGGCGTGTGCACGCTCAATGTTTGTATGGGATCAAGAGTCTGGCGTGTGCACGCTCAATGTTTGTATGGGATCAAGAGAGTCTGGCGTGTGCACGCTCAATGTTTGTATGGGATCAAGAGTCTGGCGTGTGCACGCTCAATGTTTGTATGGGATCAAGAGTCTGGCGTGTGCACGCTCAATGTTTGTATGGGATCAAGAGTCTGGCGTGTGCACGCTCAATGTTTGTATGGGATCAAGAGTCTGGCGTGTGCACGCTCAATGTTTGTATGGGATCAAGAGTCTGGCGTGTGCACGCTCAATGTTTGTATGGGATCAAGAGTCTGGCGTGTGCACGCTCAATGTTTGTATGGGATCAAGAGTCTGGCGTGTGCACGCTCAATGTTTGTATGGGATCAAGAGTCTGGCGTGTGCACGCTCAATGTTTGTATGGGATCAAGAGAGTCTGGCGTGTGCACGCTCAATGTTTGTATGGGATCAAGAGTCTGGCGTGTGCACGCTCAATGTTTGTATGGGATCAAGAGTCTGGCGTGTGCACGCTCAATGTTTGTATGGGATCAAGAGTCTGGCGTGTGCACGCTCAATGTTTGTATGGGATCAAGAGTCTGGCGTGTGCACGCTCAATGTTTGTATGGGATCAAGAGTCTGGCGTGTGCACGCTCAATGTTTGTATGGGATCAAGAGTCTGGCGTGTGCACGCTCAATGTTTGTATGGGATCAAGAGTCTGGCGTGTGCACGCTCAATGTTTGTATGGGATCAAGAGTCTGGCGTGTGCACGCTCAATGTTTGTATGGGATCAAGAGTCTGGCGTGTGCACGCTCAATGTTTGTATGGGATCAAGAGTCTGGCGTGTGCACGCTCAATGTTTGTATGGGATCAAGAGTCTGGCGTGTGCACGCTCAATGTTTGTATGGGATCAAGAGTCTGGCGTGTGCACGCTCAATGTTTGTATGGGATCAAGAGTCTGGCGTGTGCACGCTCAATGTTTGTATGGGATCAAGAGTCTGGCGTGTGCACGCTCAATGTTTGTATGGGATCAAGAGTCTGGCGTGTGCACGCTCAATGTTTGTATGGGATCAAGAGTCTGGCGTGTGCACGCTCAATGTTTGTATGGGATCAAGAGTCTGGCGTGTGCACGCTCAATGTTTGTATGGGATCAAGAGTCTGGCGTGTGCACGCTCAATGTTTGTATGGGATCAAGAGTCTGGCGTGTGCACGCTCAATGTTTGTATGGGATCAAGAGTCTGGCGTGTGCACGCTCAATGTTTGTATGGGATCAAGAGTCTGGCGTGTGCACGCTCAATGTTTGTATGGGATCAAGAGTCTGGCGTGTGCACGCTCAATGTTTGTATGGGATCAAGAGTCTGGCGTGTGCACGCTCAATGTTTGTATGGGATCAAGAGTCTGGCGTGTGCACGCTCAATGTTTGTATGGGATCAAGAGTCTGGCGTGTGCACGCTCAATGTTTGTATGGGATCAAGAGTCTGGCGTGTGCACGCTCAATGTTTGTATGGGATCAAGAGTCTGGCGTGTGCACGCTCAATGTTTGTATGGGATCAAGAGTCTGGCGTGTGCACGCTCAATGTTTGTATGGGATCAAGAGAGTCTGGCGTGTGCACGCTCAATGTTTGTATGGGATCAAGAGTCTGGCGTGTGCACGCTCAATGTTTGTATGGGATCAAGAGAGTCTGGCGTGTGCACGCTCAATGTTTGTATGGGATCAAGAGTCTGGCGTGTGCACGCTCAATGTTTGTATGGGATCAAGAGTCTGGCGTGTGCACGCTCAATGTTTGTATGGGATCAAGAGTCTGGCGTGTGCACGCTCAATGTTTGTATGGGATCAGAGAGTCTGGCGTGTGCACGCTCAATGTTTGTATGGGATCAGAGAGTCTGGCGTGTGCACGCTCAATGTTTGTATGGGATCAAGAGTCTGGCGTGTGCACGCTCAATGTTTGTATGGGATCAAGAGTCTGGCGTGTGCACGCTCAATGTTTGTATGGGATCAAGAGTCTGGCGTGTGCACGCTCAATGTTTGTATGGGATCAAGAGTCTGGCGTGTGCACGCTCAATGTTTGTATGGGATCAAGAGTCTGGCGTGTGCACGCTCAATGTTTGTATGGGATCAAGAGTCTGGCGTGTGCACGCTCAATGTTTGTATGGGATCAAGAGTCTGGCGTGTGCACGCTCAATGTTTGTATGGGATCAAGAGTCTGGCGTGTGCACGCTCAATGTTTGTATGGGATCAAGAGTCTGGCGTGTGCACGCTCAATGTTTGTATGGGATCAAGAGTCTGGCGTGTGCACGCTCAATGTTTGTATGGGATCAAGAGTCTGGCGTGTGCACGCTCAATGTTTGTATGGGATCAAGAGAGTCTGGCGTGTGCACGCTCAATGTTTGTATGGGATCAAGAGTCTGGCGTGTGCACGCTCAATGTTTGTATGGGATCAAGAGTCTGGCGTGTGCACGCTCAATGTTTGTATGGGATCAAGAGTCTGGCGTGTGCACGCTCAATGTTTGTATGGGATCAAGAGTCTGGCGTGTGCACGCTCAATGTTTGTATGGGATCAAGAGTCTGGCGTGTGCACGCTCAATGTTTGTATGGGATCAAGAGAGTCTGGCGTGTGCACGCTCAATGTTTGTATGGGATCAAGAGTCTGGCGTGTGCACGCTCAATGTTTGTATGGGATCAAGAGTCTGGCGTGTGCACGCTCAATGTTTGTATGGGATCAAGAGTCTGGCGTGTGCACGCTCAATGTTTGTATGGGATCAAGAGTCTGGCGTGTGCACGCTCAATGTTTGTATGGGATCAAGAGTCTGGCGTGTGCACGCTCAATGTTTGTATGGGATCAAGAGTCTGGCGTGTGCACGCTCAATGTTTGTATGGGATCAAGAGTCTGGCGTGTGCACGCTCAATGTTTGTATGGGATCAAGAGTCTGGCGTGTGCACGCTCAATGTTTGTATGGGATCAAGAGTCTGGCGTGTGCACGCTCAATGTTTGTATGGGATCAAGAGTCTGGCGTGTGCACGCTCAATGTTTGTATGGGATCAAGAGTCTGGCGTGTGCACGCTCAATGTTTGTATGGGATCAAGAGTCTGGCGTGTGCACGCTCAATGTTTGTATGGGATCAAGAGTCTGGCGTGTGCACGCTCAATGTTTGTATGGGATCAAGAGTCTGGCGTGTGCACGCTCAATGTTTGTATGGGATCAAGAGTCTGGCGTGTGCACGCTCAATGTTTGTATGGGATCAAGAGTCTGGCGTGTGCACGCTCAATGTTTGTATGGGATCAAGAGTCTGGCGTGTGCACGCTCAATGTTTGTATGGGATCAAGAGTCTGGCGTGTGCACGCTCAATGTTTGTATGGGATCAAGAGTCTGGCGTGTGCACGCTCAATGTTTGTATGGGATCAAGAGTCTGGCGTGTGCACGCTCAATGTTTGTATGGGATCAAGAGCTGAGTCTGGCGTGTGCACGCTCAATGTTTGTATGGGATCAAGAGTCTGGCGTGTGCACGCTCAATGTTTGTATGGGATCAAGAGTCTGGCGTGTGCACGCTCAATGTTTGTATGGGATCAAGAGTCTGGCGTGTGCACGCTCAATGTTTGTATGGGATCAAGAGTCTGGCGTGTGCACGCTCAATGTTTGTATGGGATCAAGAGTCTGGCGTGTGCACGCTCAATGTTTGTATGGGATCAAGAGTCTGGCGTGTGCACGCTCAATGTTTGTATGGGATCAAGAGTCTGGCGTGTGCACGCTCAATGTTTGTATGGGATCAAGAGTCTGGCGTGTGCACGCTCAATGTTTGTATGGGATCAAGAGTCTGGCGTGTGCACGCTCAATGTTTGTATGGGATCAAGAGTCTGGCGTGTGCACGCTCAATGTTTGTATGGGATCAAGAGTCTGGCGTGTGCACGCTCAATGTTTGTATGGGATCAAGAGTCTGGCGTGTGCACGCTCAATGTTTGTATGGGATCAAGAGTCTGGCGTGTGCACGCTCAATGTTTGTATGGGATCAAGAGAGTCTGGCGTGTGCACGCTCAATGTTTGTATGGGATCAAGAGTCTGGCGTGTGCACGCTCAATGTTTGTATGGGATCAAGAGTCTGGCGTGTGCACGCTCAATGTTTGTATGGGATCAAGAGTCTGGCGTGTGCACGCTCAATGTTTGTATGGGATCAAGAGTCTGGCGTGTGCACGCTCAATGTTTGTATGGGATCAAGAGTCTGGCGTGTGCACGCTCAATGTTTGTATGGGATCAAGAGTCTGGCGTGTGCACGCTCAATGTTTGTATGGGATCAAGAGTCTGGCGTGTGCACGCTCAATGTTTGTATGGGATCAAGAGTCTGGCGTGTGCACGCTCAATGTTTGTATGGGATCAAGAGTCTGAGGCGTGTGCACGCTCAATGTTTGTATGGGATCAAGAGTCTGGCGTGTGCACGCTCAATGTTTGTATGGGATCAAGAGTCTGGCGTGTGCACGCTCAATGTTTGTATGGGATCAAGAGTCTGGCGTGTGCACGCTCAATGTTTGTATGGGATCAAGAGTCTGGCGTGTGCACGCTCAATGTTTGTATGGGATCAAGAGTCTGGCGTGTGCACGCTCAATGTTTGTATGGGATCAAGAGTCTGGCGTGTGCACGCTCAATGTTTGTATGGGATCAAGAGTCTGGCGTGTGCACGCTCAATGTTTGTATGGGATCAAGAGTCTGGCGTGTGCACGCTCAATGTTTGTATGGGATCAAGAGTCTGGCGTGTGCACGCTCAATGTTTGTATGGGATCAAGAGTCTGGCGTGTGCACGCTCAATGTTTGTATGGGATCAAGAGTCTGGCGTGTGCACGCTCAATGTTTGTATGGGATCAAGAGTCTGGCGTGTGCACGCTCAATGTTTGTATGGGATCAAGAGTCTGGCGTGTGCACGCTCAATGTTTGTATGGGATCAAGAGTCTGGCGTGTGCACGCTCAATGTTTGTATGGGATCAAGAGTCTGGCGTGTGCACGCTCAATGTTTGTATGGGATCAAGAGTCTGGCGTGTGCACGCTCAATGTTTGTATGGGATCAAGAGTCTGGCGTGTGCACGCTCAATGTTTGTATGGGATCAAGAGTCTGGCGTGTGCACGCTCAATGTTTGTATGGGATCAAGAGTCTGGCGTGTGCACGCTCAATGTTTGTATGGGATCAAGAGTCTGGCGTGTGCACGCTCAATGTTTGTATGGGATCAAGAGTCTGGCGTGTGCACGCTCAATGTTTGTATGGGATCAAGAGAGTCTGGCGTGTGCACGCTCAATGTTTGTATGGGATCAAGAGTCTGGCGTGTGCACGCTCAATGTTTGTATGGGATCAAGAGTCTGGCGTGTGCACGCTCAATGTTTGTATGGGATCAAGAGCGCTGAGTCTGGCGTGTGCACGCTCAATGTTTGTATGGGATCAAGAGTCTGGCGTGTGCACGCTCAATGTTTGTATGGGATCAAGAGTCTGGCGTGTGCACGCTCAATGTTTGTATGGGATCAAGAGTCTGGCGTGTGCACGCTCAATGTTTGTATGGGATCAAAGAGTCTGGCGTGTGCACGCTCAATGTTTGTATGGGATCAAGAGTCTGGCGTGTGCACGCTCAATGTTTGTATGGGATCAAGAGAGTCTGGCGTGTGCACGCTCAATGTTTGTATGGGATCAAGAGTCTGGCGTGTGCACGCTCAATGTTTGTATGGGATCAAGAGCGCTGAGTCTGGCGTGTGCACGCTCAATGTTTGTATGGGATCAAGAGTCTGGCGTGTGCACGCTCAATGTTTGTATGGGATCAAGAGCGCTGAGTCTGGCGTGTGCACGCTCAATGTTTGTATGGGATCAAGAGAGTCTGGCGTGTGCACGCTCAATGTTTGTATGGGATCAAGAGAGTCTGGCGTGTGCACGCTCAATGTTTGTATGGGATCAAGAGTCTGGCGTGTGCACGCTCAATGTTTGTATGGGATCAAGAGCGCTGAGTCTGGCGTGTGCACGCTCAATGTTTGTATGGGATCAAGAGTCTGGCGTGTGCACGCTCAATGTTTGTATGGGATCAAGAGTCTGGCGTGTGCACGCTCAATGTTTGTATGGGATCAAGAGTCTGGCGTGTGCACGCTCAATGTTTGTATGGGATCAAGAGTCTGGCGTGTGCACGCTCAATGTTTGTATGGGATCAAGAGTCTGGCGTGTGCACGCTCAATGTTTGTATGGGATCAAGAGTCTGGCGTGTGCACGCTCAATGTTTGTATGGGATCAAGAGTCTGGCGTGTGCACGCTCAATGTTTGTATGGGATCAAGAGTCTGGCGTGTGCACGCTCAATGTTTGTATGGGATCAAGAGTCTGGCGTGTGCACGCTCAATGTTTGTATGGGATCAAGAGTCTGGCGTGTGCACGCTCAATGTTTGTATGGGATCAAGAGTCTGGCGTGTGCACGCTCAATGTTTGTATGGGATCAAGAGTCTGGCGTGTGCACGCTCAATGTTTGTATGGGATCAAGAGTCTGGCGTGTGCACGCTCAATGTTTGTATGGGATCAAGAGAGTCTGGCGTGTGCACGCTCAATGTTTGTATGGGATCAAGAGAGTCTGGCGTGTGCACGCTCAATGTTTGTATGGGATCAAGAGAGTCTGGCGTGTGCACGCTCAATGTTTGTATGGGATCAAGAGTCTGGCGTGTGCACGCTCAATGTTTGTATGGGATCAAGAGAGTCTGGCGTGTGCACGCTCAATGTTTGTATGGGATCAAGAGAGTCTGGCGTGTGCACGCTCAATGTTTGTATGGGATCAAGAGTCTGGCGTGTGCACGCTCAATGTTTGTATGGGATCAAGAGTCTGGCGTGTGCACGCTCAATGTTTGTATGGGATCAAGAGTCTGGCGTGTGCACGCTCAATGTTTGTATGGGATCAAGAGTCTGGCGTGTGCACGCTCAATGTTTGTATGGGATCAAGAGAGTCTGGCGTGTGCACGCTCAATGTTTGTATGGGATCAAGAGAGTCTGGCGTGTGCACGCTCAATGTTTGTATGGGATCAAGAGTCTGGCGTGTGCACGCTCAATGTTTGTATGGGATCAAGAGTCTGGCGTGTGCACGCTCAATGTTTGTATGGGATCAAGAGTCTGGCGTGTGCACGCTCAATGTTTGTATGGGATCAAGAGTCTGAGTCTGGCGTGTGCACGCTCAATGTTTGTATGGGATCAAGAGTCTGGCGTGTGCACGCTCAATGTTTGTATGGGATCAAGAGTCTGGCGTGTGCACGCTCAATGTTTGTATGGGATCAAGAGTCTGGCGTGTGCACGCTCAATGTTTGTATGGGATCAAGAGTCTGGCGTGTGCACGCTCAATGTTTGTATGGGATCAAGAGTCTGGCGTGTGCACGCTCAATGTTTGTATGGGATCAAGAGCTGGCGTGTGCACGCTCAATGTTTGTATGGGATCAAGAGTCTGGCGTGTGCACGCTCAATGTTTGTATGGGATCAAGAGTCTGGCGTGTGCACGCTCAATGTTTGTATGGGATCAAGAGTCTGGCGTGTGCACGCTCAATGTTTGTATGGGATCAAGAGCGCTGAGTCTGGCGTGTGCACGCTCAATGTTTGTATGGGATCAAGAGTCTGGCGTGTGCACGCTCAATGTTTGTATGGGATCAAGAGCGCTGAGTCTGGCGTGTGCACGCTCAATGTTTGTATGGGATCAAGAGTCTGGCGTGTGCACGCTCAATGTTTGTATGGGATCAAGAGCGCTGAGTCTGGCGTGTGCACGCTCAATGTTTGTATGGGATCAAGAGTCTGGCGTGTGCACGCTCAATGTTTGTATGGGATCAAGAGTCTGGCGTGTGCACGCTCAATGTTTGTATGGGATCAAGAGCTGAGTCTGGCGTGTGCACGCTCAATGTTTGTATGGGATCAAGAGTCTGAGTCTGGCGTGTGCACGCTCAATGTTTGTATGGGATCAAGAGTCTGGCGTGTGCACGCTCAATGTTTGTATGGGATCAAGAGCGCTGAGTCTGGCGTGTGCACGCTCAATGTTTGTATGGGATCAAGAGTCTGGCGTGTGCACGCTCAATGTTTGTATGGGATCAAGAGTCTGGCGTGTGCACGCTCAATGTTTGTATGGGATCAAGAGTCTGGCGTGTGCACGCTCAATGTTTGTATGGGATCAAGAGCGCTGAGTCTGGCGTGTGCACGCTCAATGTTTGTATGGGATCAAGAGTCTGGCGTGTGCACGCTCAATGTTTGTATGGGATCAAGAGCGCTGAGTCTGGCGTGTGCACGCTCAATGTTTGTATGGGATCAAGAGTCTGGCGTGTGCACGCTCAATGTTTGTATGGGATCAAGAGTCTGGCGTGTGCACGCTCAATGTTTGTATGGGATCAAGAGTCTGGCGTGTGCACGCTCAATGTTTGTATGGGATCAAGAGTCTGGCGTGTGCACGCTCAATGTTTGTATGGGATCAAGAGCGCTGAGTCTGGCGTGTGCACGCTCAATGTTTGTATGGGATCAAGAGTCTGGCGTGTGCACGCTCAATGTTTGTATGGGATCAAGAGTCTGGCGTGTGCACGCTCAATGTTTGTATGGGATCAAGAGTCTGGCGTGTGCACGCTCAATGTTTGTATGGGATCAAGAGTCTGGCGTGTGCACGCTCAATGTTTGTATGGGATCAAGAGCTGAGTGGCGTGTGCACGCTCAATGTTTGTATGGGATCAAGAGTCTGGCGTGTGCACGCTCAATGTTTGTATGGGATCAAGAGTCTGGCGTGTGCACGCTCAATGTTTGTATGGGATCAAGAGTCTGGCGTGTGCACGCTCAATGTTTGTATGGGATCAAGAGTCTGGCGTGTGCACGCTCAATGTTTGTATGGGATCAAGCGCTGAGTCTGGCGTGTGCACGCTCAATGTTTGTATGGGATCAAGAGTCTGGCGTGTGCACGCTCAATGTTTGTATGGGATCAAGAGTCTGGCGTGTGCACGCTCAATGTTTGTATGGGATCAAGAGCGCTGAGTCTGGCGTGTGCACGCTCAATGTTTGTATGGGATCAAGAGTCTGAGTCTGGCGTGTGCACGCTCAATGTTTGTATGGGATCAAGAGTCTGGCGTGTGCACGCTCAATGTTTGTATGGGATCAAGAGTCTGGCGTGTGCACGCTCAATGTTTGTATGGGATCAAGAGCGCTGAGTCTGGCGTGTGCACGCTCAATGTTTGTATGGGATCAAGAGCGCTGAGTCTGGCGTGTGCACGCTCAATGTTTGTATGGGATCAAGAGCGCTGGCGTGTGCACGCTCAATGTTTGTATGGGATCAAGAGTCTGGCGTGTGCACGCTCAATGTTTGTATGGGATCAAGAGTCTGGCGTGTGCACGCTCAATGTTTGTATGGGATCAAGAGTCTGGCGTGTGCACGCTCAATGTTTGTATGGGATCAAGAGTCTGGCGTGTGCACGCTCAATGTTTGTATGGGATCAAGAGCGCTGAGTCTGGCGTGTGCACGCTCAATGTTTGTATGGGATCAAGAGCGCTGAGTCTGGCGTGTGCACGCTCAATGTTTGTATGGGATCAAGAGTCTGGCGTGTGCACGCTCAATGTTTGTATGGGATCAAGAGCGCTGAGTCTGGCGTGTGCACGCTCAATGTTTGTATGGGATCAAGAGCGCTGAGTCTGGCGTGTGCACGCTCAATGTTTGTATGGGATCAAGAGCGCTGAGTCTGGCGTGTGCACGCTCAATGTTTGTATGGGATCAAGAGCGCTGAGTCTGGCGTGTGCACGCTCAATGTTTGTATGGGATCAAGAGCGCTGAGTCTGGCGTGTGCACGCTCAATGTTTGTATGGGATCAAGAGTCTGGCGTGTGCACGCTCAATGTTTGTATGGGATCAAGAGCGCTGAGTCTGGCGTGTGCACGCTCAATGTTTGTATGGGATCAAGAGTCTGGCGTGTGCACGCTCAATGTTTGTATGGGATCAAGAGTCTGGCGTGTGCACGCTCAATGTTTGTATGGGATCAAGAGTCTGGCGTGTGCACGCTCAATGTTTGTATGGGATCAAGAGCGCTGAGTCTGGCGTGTGCACGCTCAATGTTTGTATGGGATCAAGAGCGCTGGCGTGTGCACGCTCAATGTTTGTATGGGATCAAGAGTCTGGCGTGTGCACGCTCAATGTTTGTATGGGATCAAGAGTCTGGCGTGTGCACGCTCAATGTTTGTATGGGATCAAGAGTGTGGCGTGTGCACGCTCAATGTTTGTATGGGATCAAGAGCGCTGAGTCTGGCGTGTGCACGCTCAATGTTTGTATGGGATCAAGAGTCTGGCGTGTGCACGCTCAATGTTTGTATGGGATCAAGAGCGCTGAGTCTGGCGTGTATGCCACCGTCCCGTCTGTGCAGTGCCGCGCTTGCTCGTCCCCTAATGTCCCATTGGATGTGCACGGCCGCTCGCGGACATCATTTTCGCAATGTTTGCTTGAACATGGTGGAGATATAAATGTGTAGTTGTGGGTTCCATTCTCTTAATGTTGTGGTGGTAGCACACAGGATGTGTGCCTTCGCCTGTGCATCCTCCCTGATGTGCATCCTCCCTGAGTTTATGTCGTATTGGTGTCAGTGCCTAGTGTGCCCCCTATGTGGCATGTGTGACCCCCGCTGATGCTTACGGAAGTTTTCCATTTCCTCCTCACCCTCACTCACTCTCACCCTCACCCTCACCATCACCCTCACCCTCACCATCACCCTCACCCTCACCCTCACCCTCACCCTCACCCTCACCCTCACCCTCACCCTCACCCTCACCCTCACCCTCACCCTCACCCTCACCCTCACCCTCACCCTCACCCTCACCCTCACCCTCACCCTCACCCTCACCCTCACCCTCACCCTCACCCTCACCCTCACCCTCACCCTCACCCTCACCCTCACCCTCACCCTCACCCTCACCCTCACCCTCACCCTCACTCTCATGCACCACGCATGAACACCCCACTGGGCTCCAGGTCATGCGCGACAAGTCCTTCCTGAGCAAGGTCAACTGGGACTATTTGATCGTGGACGAGGGCCACCGGCTCAAGAACAGCGACTGCCAACTGGCGATGGTGCTGGCCGCCAGCTACTCCACGCGCCACCGGCTGCTGCTGACGGGAACCCCGATCCAGAACACGATCACCGAGCTGTGGTCGCTGCTCAACTTCCTGCTCCCCTCCGTGTTCAACAGCAGTGAGAACTTTGAGCAGTGGTTCAACGCCCCGTTTGCGGCGGGCGGCGGCGACCTCGCGCTCACCGAGGAGGAAGAGCTGCTCGTTATCAACCGCCTGCACCGGGTACGTGCTGTGCCGCATGCGCTGCCTCGTTTGTGCTGTATTGAGTGCGGGCGGGCAGGGGGCCGGGCGGGCAGGCGGGCAGGCGGGCAGGCGGGCGGGCGGGCGGGCGGGCGGGCGGGCGGGCGGGCGGGCGGGCGGGCGGGCGGGCTCCACTTGCTGCACAGGGCACGCTCTGGGTCAGGGGTTGGTTTGCTTCCGTGTGCTGTGCACTGTTGGGTCCAGGGCGCGGTGCATACGCCGGTATAACAGCGTTGCTCGATAGCGCGTCTCATGCAGCCTGCGCCCCTTGTGGGTGGGTGTGGGGTTGGGCCGGCGACAGCGATATGGGAAGCGCGCATGTGTGTGGTGGTGTATGTGTGCGTGTTGTGTTCGTATCTAGCGTGCCTGTGTCCAGAGGATGTGAGTCCAGCACACGAAGTACCTCGAGGGCGCTCAAACATGGCCAGCCCAGGCAGTTGCTACATATTATGGGTTGTGTCCTGGGGGAACGGCATGCAGGCTTTGATTGCTGCCGCTGCTGCTCCTGGGTGCATGCCCCTGCCTCGCCCTTGCGCTGGCTACTGGCCAAGCATGTCTTCTTGCGAGGCGGCGGGTATCGCCTTGCGTGCGCTTCTCTGGATGGACCTGACCGCTGTAGGTGCATGGCCTTGGCTTGGCTCCGGGCTTTGTGCTCCTCCTCCGCCCTTCATCCTCCGCCAGGTTATCCGCCCCTTCATCCTCCGCCGCAAGAAGAAAGACGTGGAGAAGGACCTGCCCTCGAAGACGCAGGTGGGCTGCCGTAGTAGCCATGATTGATGTATGTGCATATGCTTCATGACCCATGTGGACCTTGCCTCCATGTCGCAGGAGCACTGCCGAAATGATCATGATTGACAGATAAAGCATTACATGCACTGACTACCATGTAAACCTGCTACTTCAGACACAGGGACACCGGTATGCTTTCGTAGTAATCACGATTGACAAAATGCAGTGTGTTCACTAATAGACGTATAGACATGGCCCCCAAGACGCAGGTGTGCTTCCATGGTAGTTCCATGGATGCCCATGAAGAAGCATGCTATGTAGTAGTATGCAACATAAATCTTATGCAAGAGCAATAACAGTTAAAGATCCACGTTCTACGCCCTGTGTGGGTGGTAGACCCTCCGATGTCACAATGTGCCCATCACAATGCAATGCCCATCACAATGCAGTGCCCATCACCATGCGATGACCCTGTGGCTGTAGTAGCACTGGCCCAGCCTCAATCTCAAGCTCCTGCTCACTTTCCCGTTTTACCCGCTTTACCCGCGCCAACAAACCCCCATTTCTCTCGTCCAGGTCATCCTCAAGTGCGACCTGTCGGCCTGGCAGCGGCTCTACTACTCCCAGATCGTGGAGACCTCATCCGTAGGCATCCTCGAGGGCGGGGGCACCAAGTCGCGCGGCCTGCAGAACACGGCCATGCAGCTGCGCAAGTGCTGCAACCACCCCTACCTCTTCTTCGACTACCACGAGTACCTGGCATCCGGCACGGTCCCCCGCGACGAGCTGGTCCGCGCTTCGGGCAAGTTCGAGCTACTCGACCGCCTGCTGCCAAAGCTCAAGGCCACGGGCCACCGGGTGCTGCTCTTCTCGCAGGTAGGATGGGCCCTGGCATGTCGCTGTTTGCCTCGGTACTTTTTCTTAGTCTTAATTCACCGAGTACCACAAGGGTCCTCGCGTGCTGCTCTTCCGAAAGCTGGGGTGTTACGTGCCCGTTTTGGCGCTGCATATCTTTCATACTTTTTTTGGCCCTACTTTGGTGCCTACCTTGGCCTCTTCTGGGTGTCTCGACTCCCTCTGCTTGGTATCTCTGTTGATGCAATCTTTTTTATTATTATCTTGGCCTTACTGTTTGTCCTTATCTTGGGGTCTACATCCATCTTGGTATCTTCTCTGATGACAACTGTTAACTTTGTCGTCCCTTTGAATTTTATCGCCCCTTTTGCAGCTAGGATTATCCTGGGAAGGGAATGCCGGTGGTATCCAGGGTAGGCCGTCTCATCTTGCGCAGTATAGAGACGCCAATGGCAGTTTGGCATCGCTGGTAAACCTGCTCGCTTCAAAATGGGCAGCGCTGTTATCGTCATTGAGTCCGTCTTGTGCCTGAGTGTGCTGTGTGGGCATGTCTCTCCCCCCTCCCCCCCCCCATTCCTTCATCCCCCTCTCTCCATGCGCACCCCAACCCACTCCACCCAACCACTTCAACGTGAAGCTAAACCTAAATTCACCCCCCTCACCCCCACCCACCCACCCACCCAACACCCACCCACCTCTTATGTTTCCCAGATGACGAAGGTCATGGACCTGATGGAGCAGTACCTGGCGCTGCGCGGCATGTCCTACCTGCGTCTGGACGGCACCACCAAGACGGAGGAGCGCGGGGAGATGCTGGCGGACTTCAACGCGGAGAGCTCCGAGTACTTCATCTTCCTGCTATCCACCCGTGCGGGCGGGCTGGGCCTCAACCTGCAGTCGGCCGACACGGTCATCCTGTTCGACAGCGACTGGAACCCGCAGGTGGGTGGGTGCGCGTGCCAGCTGGTAGTGGACCTGGATTTTGAACAGTGGGCATGGGACTACTGACATAGCGCGGGACACACACATAACTAGACATGACTAGCCTCATGTCGCCATGTCTCCTCGGCGCTCCGACTTGGGGGATACCTATATTTGATGGAGCGGAAAATGGAGTGCAAGCCACCCTGACCATGGCTGCCATGGGCCGCCTGTTCAGGTGAGTGCCCGCATGTCTTGCATATGTGTCCCACGTGCCTATCACACGCCATCTCAGCATCCACCCATGGCTGCTGCCTATTATTTTCATGCTAGTCTGCTGATTGGGAACCCTGTCAGGGCTCAGAAGAGGCATGCAGGGCGTGCTTGGTGGTATGCGTGGAGGCAGGGAAGCGATGGGGATGCGACGCCCCGGGCCGTAGGGTGAGCGTGGAGGCAGGAAAGCGATGGGGATGAGACGCCCCGGGCCGTAGGGTGTGCGTGGAGGCAGGAAAGCGATGGGGATGCGACGCCCCGGGCCGTAGGGTGAGCGTGGAGGCAGGAAAGCGATGGGGATGCGACGCCCCGGGCCGTAGGGTGTGCGTGGAGGCAGGGAAGCGATGGGGATGCGACGCCCCGGGCCGTAGGGTGTGCGTGGAGGCAGGGAAGCGATGGGGATGCGACGCCCCGGGCCGTAGGGTGTGCGTGGAGGCAGGGAAGCGATGGGGATGCGACGCCCCGGGCCGTAGGGTGTGCGTGGAGGCAGGGAAGCGATGGGGATGCGACGCCCCGGGCCGTAGGGTGTCCGTGGAGGCAGGGAAGCGATGGGGATGCGACGCCCCGGGCCGTAGGGTGTGCGTGGAGGCAGGGAAGCGATGGGGATGCGACGCCCCGGGCCGTAGGGTGTGCGTGGAGGCAGGGAAGTGATGGGAATGAGACGCCCCACTATTTATGCTTGGTTTTCTTTCTAGTGATACAGGACCCGGGCCGTCAAGCTCGCATGGAGCTAGACATGGGCGTCTGTTTGCCAGGCCGGCTCGTCTTGCGAGCCGTTTGTCTTGCGAGCCATTTGCTGTCTCATAGCTGCTGGCATTAATTGCCTTTTGGCACTTGGGCCACGCAGCATATCCCCGCTTGACGTCTTATTTCTTTCACCTCTCATCTTCTGAATGTCCCTTGTGGGGTTAGGCGCCTTTTGGGGATCTGTCAGCATGCACAGATGAGAAGAAGCCATGTGCCGTCCCCCCCAAAAACAGACGTTTGTGCTGTTCCAGAGGGACCAAGGAAGCATAATCAACGGTGCTTGTTGAGTACACAGATACCTCTGTCTGCATCCTTTTCACCACCACCTTCCCACACCTCTTTTGTTGCTGCTGCTGCCTGCCACCTTGCATACTCCTTGCCACAATGCGCCTCCGGCCTGTCTCCGGCTTCCTTTTTCTGCTTTCCTCCGACTCCTCTTTTCCCCCGCTCTTTCCCCTCCCCCTTCTCCCCCCCCTTCTTCCCCGCTCTTATCTCCCCTCCTCCCCCCTCTGTCCCCCGCTCTTTCTCTCCCGCAGATGGACCAGCAGGCGGAGGACCGCGCGCACCGGATCGGCCAGCGCAAGGAGGTGCGCGTGTTCGTGCTCGTGTCGGTCGGCAGCATCGAGGAGGTCATCCTCGAGCGCGCGGGCTCCAAGCTGGGCATTGACGCCAAGGTAATCCAGGCCGGCATGTTTGACCAGAGCAGCACCGCAGCAGAGCGGCGCGAGATGCTCGAGGAGATCATCCGCAAGGGCTCGTCGAACTTGGGCGAGGGGCTGCCCAGCGAGCGGGAGATCAACCGGTTGGCGGCGCGGAACGATGAGGAGTATGAGATATTTGAGCGCATGGACGAGGAGAGGAGGGAGCGCGAGAATTACACGAGTCGGCTTATCGGGGACAACGAGGTGCCCGAATGGGTGTTTGCAAAGGGGGACGATGGGGAGGCGCCCGCCGGGGCGGAGGAGGGGCTGATTCTCACGGGCGAGCGCGCACGGCGAGCGCGCAAGGAGGTCGTGTATTCGGACACGCTCACGGACCGCCAGTTTGCGAAGATGATCGAGGAGAGCGCGGGGGATGGGGCGCCGCTTGGCAAGCGGCGGCGCGGCAAGAGCCACGGTGGATCGAGCGACGCGCTGGAGGCGCTGGAGAATGGGGATGCGGGCGAGCGGGGGGGTGACGAGGAGAGGCTGAGCGGCAAGCGGAGGAGGGCAGGGAACAGCAAGTACATGTAGGAAAGGCAACGAATGGGTCAGTCTCGCGGTCCTGATGGGGAGCCATGTAGAACAGGAGGGCGGCAAGAGTGCAAATTGGTTCGATGCCATCAACCTTGGCACCTACGGTCAGTCATGTGCTTTTAAGTGGGTTTCGGTCATACTTTTTATGCTTTTCCCACGACAAAGGTCTGTATTTTTGCGGTCGCGGTGCAGGCAGTCCGTACATATGAGCCTGCAAGCCAAGCAGGTGCCCATTGTAACAGTAACATCTTATCCTGTTACACCGGGCCTGGGCGGGACAAGGAAGGGGGTTTGGGTGGGCGGTCCGGCAGGCCGCCTGCAAGGCACTTCCTATGTTTTACATTGCCACAAGGCTGTAAGGGTCGAACGGTAAGGGTAATGAGAGAGGGAAACAGAGGCCCAGCAGGGTTCTTGATCACAAAGTAAGGATTGGCGAAGTGTTCGATGGGCCAGGCTGTTGACTTTTTCTCAACCAGCTTCCTCGCATGATGCAACTCATGTTATAAGGGTGGCTCATTTTTTGTCCTTGCATTTATATATTCTTTTTCTGTTTACTCAATCAAATTACTCTGTTTCATCATGCGCCTTCTGTTAACAAGTATCATTTACAAAATTTTCACGTTCTACTATAGTAGCGTAGTAATAGGATTGGTTTTTTAAAAAGCATGAACAAGTGCACTTGCTCCATATCTGCACGTGCACAGTGAACGAGATAGCCAGCTAAATTAAAATAAATTATAACATGCCTCTGTTGGGAGATCATGTAGCACACATTCCTTGCTGGATGGGTGGAAGAAGCCGCGTAATCGAACTAACCTAACGCTAAGCTATCTAGTCTAAAAAATTATCCTAACTACACTACTCAGCAAAACGCCCCTTCCTCTTGGGGGGGGGTGGCTTGCCCACTGGGGCTGGCGTGTGAGCCTTGACAATCTTCTGCCACCTCTTCTTGTTCTGCATGGCAGTCCAAAGAAGGGAGAGGGAGTGGATGCGGTGTTCAAACTGAGCTGGGACCACTAGGTCGGCCAGCAACATCTGGATGTAGTTCATGGCAGGTTTACCTAGCTTCCTGGCAATGTCCTTGGGGCCAGGCCAGGTCAAGATATGCCGCCCTGGTTGGCCAAGCCGTTGGGGGCCGGCCAGACCAAGGGCGGTGTCAACCTCGCTGGTGCGAGCAAGATGTCCTACAAATGCTATCCTACGCTACCTAATCTCGTCCGAAATACGAGGCATACCCTGGTACCAAGACTCAATGAGGCTATGCTTTGAAAACCCTACATTCAGGACCTAGTCGGGGCATCCTGTAAACCGTGCCGTCTAGCTTAGCCGCCAGTGTGTCCGTGAGTGTCCACGCCTCGGCGCCATACGTAAGCACCGTGACGACGAGGACCTTGAAGAGCATGCGCTTGCGGTGCTCGCCCAGGCCATTCGAGCGCCAACTGGTAGGTGTTGAGCGAACGGAGCCTGGCCCAGGCCAGGCCGATGCGGATGTCCACATCGTCGGCGGTGTCAGGGAGCATGCTCCCCAACGTACAGTTTGAAGCGGTCACGGAACGGGACCTCCGTCCCGTCGAGCAGGCGCGGAAGCGGTGGGCGACTGGAGGCCCCAATCACTGACCATCGCCTCAGTTTTGACACTAATCTCCAACCCCACCGCCCTCGCCTCCAAGCCCAGACAGTCCAGCCAGGTGTGAATGTGCTCGGGGCGCGCGATGAGGGTGGTGTCGTCCGCATAAATCAGGTTGGCCAGGCGGTAGCCAGTGCCAACCCCGCCGTGCTCGCGCTCGTTAAGGATGTCCAAGCCGGGCTCAAACCCCTTAAGAGCAGTAAAGCGCGCACGTGCCCGGCGCATGACGTGATCCACGACAATAATTCATGAACAGGTATGGGGACAGGACACAACCTTGCCACACCCCGTGGTGAAGGGGGAATGGTGGGGTGGTGCCTTCCGCAGTCCGAACTACTGCCTGTGAGCCCTCATACAGCCGGCGAATGGCAGCAATAAATGCTGGTGGTACCCGGTCCAGAGCTAGGATGGCCCAAAGAGCCTCCCAGAAGACCGTGTCGAAGGCCTTGATGTAGTCCACAAAAATGAAGACCAGCGGCAAACCATCAGGGCAAAGGCGACGCACCTCCTCCATCAACCGGCGCGCGACAAATACAGCCATGGCAGTGTTACGACCACGACGGAAACCCATCTAAGACTCACCCAGGTGTGGGTCCAGCGCGGCGCGGAGCCTGTGCAGCATCTTGCGCATGAAGACCTTCAGCGCGGCGCTCTGGAGGCAGACACCCCGATAGTTACCGGGGTCAGCAGCAGAGCCCTTCTTGTACAGCATGACTCGGATGCCTGTCTGCCACTCGGCAGGCGGAGGCTCATCAGAGAGCAGGACACGGTTGCAGAACGCCAGCAGAAGATCCCTCACCGCCGGGTCAGGGGTCTTCAGCAGCTCAGCCGAAAGGTGGTCGGCACCGACCGCCGCGTCGTACCGCAGGCGAGCAAGGGCGCCGTCCAATTCCTTCAAAGTGAAGGGGTGGACGACGTCGTTGGTGGCAAGGCAGCCCTCCTGCAAGGCGGGGACTTGGTAGTCCACGGCCGAGGAGGGGGGCGCCGGCGGCGGGGGTGGTCCGGCAACACCGAGACGGGCGGCCGTCTTGGGGTGAAGCGGCGGGGGGGGGGGCGCGAGCCCCACCTGTCAAGGAAACATTGTGGGCCAAACAGCGGTCAAGGCTGACAGGTGCCGTGCCGTCCCCCGTGTGCTCCACCGGGGTGCTCTGCCGCCGGCTGCCGAGCCGGTCAGGGATATGTGCTACATGTACTCCCGATGGAGTTATGTTCTTAATTAATTAATTAATTAATTTCTCAACAAATATGTAGGCATGCACATGCATGGCTGATCCATGTATGCTGCATATGCAACAGATATATCACATATACCACCTGGGCAAGCGCACACAGCTAGGCTCAGGAATTATAGCCGGCATCGATCTTGATGCAAATAATGTGATTGCAGCAATTAATGCAGGGAAAACCTATTCTACACAGAATGCATCGAATTGCCGAAGCGCATATGTCTCGACCACCTCCCAACAGAGGCACAGAGCCGTTAGTTGAGTGTGTCACGGTAAGCACCAAGTAGATAAACTCGTTGCGCACATGTTGAAAAAATAGTTAGGCAAGTAGTAGTATTCCAACTCTGCACAGCACCAGTTACCAAAAAAGGCGCTATATAATCTGACTGCACATGCAACAATGCCAAGATAGTTGTCTTTCAATCATGCAGCTCTAGTTGTACACCATGTATTTCGGCGTCGCACTGAACTTCTGGTAGCCCTTGATGACTTTATCAGTTGCCTCCAGGAAGTCCTTCTCATTGACAGTCTGTGAGGAACGCCAACACAGACCGGAGGACAAAAACATTGCGAACAAGCAGAGCATTACATTGCTCAGTTAGCTACAACAAAGCTAACCCGCGAAACCGCTCTAGGCGTAAAATTACTCCAGCCCAGTCCCATCCCTTGAAGAACACGTGACCAAGGCCTCCAAACCCCACTCCTACTGCACCATGCACAGAGGTGCATTTGCCCCACAAACGGCCATTACATGTGCATGCAGGCATAATCTTGGTTGTCTAGCCTCATAGACAGGGAGCAACACAGCAAAATACCCAGGTAGTGGTTACAACCAAAAGCCCGGCATATGGCAACCCAACTAGCACTCCGAACTCACACTCTGCAGAGGAAAGCCCAATCCTACTAGTCAAACCCAGTACCAGAACCCGACTCATTATACGAAGCATAAAGTGATTACTAGCAGGCGAAACCTGGTGCTCCGCTAGGCGCCCAGTCATTGCAGTGCACTGGTAGGCTTGCCCCAAATAGCATCTGTCCGAAGCAATCCACATACTGATATCAAGGAGACAGCCAGCGCAGGATACACCACAGGATCCGCAGGTAGCCCGCGCTGCTAACACGCAGGCCCCTGAGCGCATCCTATTTCAGGTGTCACATGATATGGGGTGCTGCTACCCCATATCATTATCAACATCACTCCGTTGGGAGTCAGGGATATGTGCTACATTGACTCCCAACGGAGTGATGTTGATAATGATATGGGGTAGCAGCACTGGAACAAACATTGTTGAACTATGGCACTAGATACTCGTACACAGAAAAGCAACAAAATCAATAACGCATGCTAACATGGTTAGCATCCTCATATGTGTGGCTAACAGCTGTAGTCTATGTCCAGTGGGCGCGGTGATAAAACACAAATCACATAGCGGCCAGTGATAGGACGCCACTTCATATATAAATTCCACACCTTGTCTCATCATGCCACTGCCCAGGGATCGAGTGCAGGTGACACGGAACACAGCCAGCCAAGCAAGAAAAGCAGCCCAAGCTTGCCAGGCTGACTGGATCATGCCTCACATATGCGTTGCTGTCGGACATATGCTTTCTTAGCAACAACATCTGCAGCTTCCCAAGCCGTTTTTAGGGCACACGAGCCAATTCATCATAGAAACGACCAACCATAACGCTGAAAAGGATAAACCATAACGCAAAAAAGACACCAAACCGCATAAAACCGCACAAATCTCCTCTCCTCTCCTCTCCTCTCCCCTCCTCTCCTCTCCTCTCCTCTCCCCTCCTCTCCTCTCCTCTCCTCTCCTCTCCTCTCCTCTCCTCTCCTCTCCTCTCCTCTCCTCTCCTCTCCTCTCCTCTCCTCTCCTCTCCTCTCCTCTCCTCTCCTCTCCTCTCCTCTCCTCTCCTCTCCTCTGCTCTCCTCTGCTCTCCTCTGCTCTCCTCTGCTCTCCCCTCCTCGTCTCGTCTCGTCTCGTCTCATCTCGTCTCGTCTCGTCTCGTCTCGTCTCGTCTCGTCGCATCGCATCGCATCGCATCGCATCGCATCGCATCGCATCGCATCGCATCGCATCGCATCGCATCGCATCGCATCGCATCGCATCGCATCGCATCGCATCGCATCGCATCGCATCGCATCGCATCGCATCGCATCGCATCGCATCGCATCGCATCGCATCGCATCGCATCGCATCGCATCGCATCGCATCGCATCGCATCCCATCCCATCCCATCCCATCCCATCCCATCCCATCCCATCCCATCCCATCCCATCCCATCCCATCCCATCCCATCCCATCCCATCCCATCCCATCCCATCCCATCCCATCCCATCCCATCCCATCCCATCCCATCCCATCCCATCCCATCCCATCCCATCCCATCCCATCCCATCCCATCCCATCCCATCCCATCCCATCCCATCCCATCCCATCCCATCCCATCCCATCCCATCCCATCCCATCCCATCCCATCCCATCCCATCCCATCCCATCCCATCCCATCCCATCCCATCCCATCCCATCCCATCCCATCCCATCCCATCCCATCCCATCCCATCCCATCCCATCCCATCCCATCCCATCTCACCTTGCGCCGAGCGCGGATGGCGAACATCCCAGCCTCTGTGCAGACGCTGCGGATGTCGGCACCTGCCGTGGCCAGGGACGTGAACAGAGCGTGAACCGTGGGCAAACAGTGGGTGAGCAGAGGGTTAGCAGGAGAAGCGAGGAACAGGCAGGAGCTACACAATCAAATGGCGATGACTCGGGAAGCACAATGGAGGGGCAAGGGGGGCATGGTGTGCAGCCAGCAGACACCATGTTCACGCGCCAACCCTTTTCAGCTCCCGGTGCTTCCCATGCAAGCACGAGCGTCCTCAAGATAGCGCATTGAACATCAAACACAGACATCCCCAAAGATTTGCTGTTTCCTCTGGGGGGCATCCGCCAAGCCATGTGGTTCCTGCCAAAACATGTGACGGCACAGATGACGGCATACGCGAGCCATATCTGCACAAGCCGTCACTCTACTGCGACCGCATGCCGTCTACTGTGACCGCATGCCGTCTACTGTGACCTCCCCACGCGCATGCACATCCCAGGCATGCCCGCACCACAAGTGTCATGACGTCACCTTCACCATATGGGCCCCTACTGGGCCGCACGCCTTCCCGAGCCACCTCAGGCCTAGTCGTGCACCTGTGCTGTTGGGGCACTGAACCGGTGCTGTCGAGGCACTGCACCAATGCTGTCGGGGCAAAGCCCCGACTCTACTGGGCCACACCCAGGCCAACCATGGCTCACCGGTGCTATTGGGGAAGAGATCTCTACATAGCCACACCCATGCCTCTTCTCTCACCTGTGCTGTTGGGGCAGAGCCGCGCGAGCAGCTCCCACCGGATGTCGCGCTCACAGTTCATCGTGCGCGAGTGGATCTGGAAGATCTGCGTGCGGCTCTCCAGGTCGGGCAGGCCAAACTCCACCTTGCGGTCCAGCCGGCCCGGGCGGAGCAGCGCCGGGTCCAGCGTATCGGGGCTGGGGGGGGAAACGGTGGAAAGGGGGGAATGGGGGGAAAGGGGGGAAAGGGGGGAAGAGACAGGGGTAGTAGAGTAGGGGGGCGGGGGGGGGCACGGATGAGTTGGGGGGAGAAAATGTGATAGCGGAAACGAGAAGGTAGTTGGGTAGAAGGGAGAAACAGAGCGTGAGGCGCTTGAGTTTGACAGCGGGGTGGTGGGTAACTGTCGCAAGCGCTGGAAATAGAGCAAGGGCAGGCCAACGTGGACAAACTGTCCGTTCGCTTACTTCCCCCCCCCCCCCCCACACACACACACTAACACACACACAAACGCGTGCCTTCTCTTTTTTCCTTCTTGCATCCCAAGTTATCCCTTCACCCTTGCCCCTTAGCCCTTGCGCGGCACGTACCGGTTTGTGGCCATGAGCACCTTGATGTTCCCCCGCGCGTCAAACCCGTCCAGCTGGTTGACAATCTCCAGCATCGTGCGCTGCACCTCGTTGTCCCCCCCCGCGCCGTCATCGAACCGCGCGCCGCCGATCGCGTCGACCTCGTCGAAGAAGACAATGCAGGCCTTCTTGGACCGCGCCATCTGGAAGAGCTCGCGCACCATGCGCGCGCCCTCGCCCACGTACTTTTGTACCAGCTCGGATCCAATCACGCGGATGAAGCACGCGTCCGTGCGGTTGGCCACGGCGCGCGCCAGCAAGGTCTTGCCGGTGCCGGGGGGGCCGTAGCAGAGCACACCCTTGGGGGGGTCGATGCCCAGCTTGACAAACTTCTCAGGGTGGAGCATGGGCAGCTCCACGACCTGGACCGGACAGTGACAGGTGGCGGACTAAGGGGTGTGGGGTCAAGGGCAGGCCAGGGTACGGGGATGCCATGGGGTGGGGTGTGCGCTTGGGGAAGCCCTGCGCCGACTTCAAAGGCCATGACAGCACGTGTCATGTATTGCATGCACAAACTGTGCATATAACTAGTTGACTGTCTACAAGGGGAAAAACTTATTATTCCCTTTGCGCTTTCGCATTCTCCGCAGACGAAAAACCGCATGTGCTAAATTCAGCACCCGCGACGCCAGCACAGGCATGAGTGGCATTCTCCTCCCCTGCCTCTTTCCGACCACAAAACTGCTGCCGTTGCCCACCAGACCATCCAATATCAAACCACCATCCGTCTTGCCGACGTTTCTACCATCGCCACCAACCTGCCATCAACCTTCCCCACCTCCCTCAATTTTCTCACAAATCAGCTAACTGCGAACTGTCCTCCCTCCCTCACCTTTTTACGTCCAGCGATGAACCGCCGTAAATCCTCGTCCCACACATCTTCTCGATCTGCTCCTTGCGCCCTCCTCCCCTTGTCCTCAACGTCCTATCTTGTCCGTAAGCACATCCTTGCGCCCACCCATGCATGCTCACCCCGTGCATCTCGTCAAGCCACCAGTCAAGCACCTGCTTCCTCGCCTCTCCAATCATCTCCATCCACCAATCAACCCCCCACTTCCACCAAACAACCCCCAATTTCCTCACCTCTCGCATTTTCTCGATCTGCTCCTTGCACCCGCCGATGTCCGAGTATGTCACGTCCGGCTTCTCCTCCACCGTCATCATGGTGACGCTCGGGTCGATCTTGGGAGGGAGAGGGATCTGGATCTGATACTTGTTGCGGTCCACCCTGCAGAAGAGAGGAAGGGATTGGGGAGGAGAAGAAGAGGGGGGGGGGGGAGATACGCGCAAATTAAGGCGAATACACACACAAGGGCGCGGCAATAGAAAAAATTATAAAGCATGCACCAGAAAGTGTGGGCCAAAAAGCACGCGTGAGTTATGAAACACGATTAACTACCCTATGTGAGCCACAAAGCATGAGGAGCCACACGCGAGCTTTTGAAGCGCAAGCTGTGTGGACGCTGAATGCTTCCCCGTGATGCCGACATGAAGGGGGGACTTGCCACGGCAGAAACGTTGCGTGCCTGCCTTGACTTGAACGTTGCGTGCCTGGAGGTATCCTCAGGCAGGCGGAATGATGAGGACCCCTTGGCCGGGACATGTTTTCAGCATCCCGCTTGTTGGCCACCATGTTAACCGCCAGGGCCATTGCGCATCCTACCGTGGGTGTCACATGTCGTGCAATGCCACAGACATGCATCTTCAACACCCAACAAGCCACACCAGCAGTGTGCGCTGCATTCACATAGGCAGGGCTCGTGGTGGAATTACGCACAACCTGGCATGGTAGTGCTAGTGCACGACCGGGCACGTGCAAAAGGGCCCACGAGGGGCACAACAGGGCGAGTATGGAACAGCATGCACAAAAGGGAATGGTAATGCTAGTGCACAACAGGGCGCGCACGAAGGGTACGCATGAACCGTTGAAAAATGGACGAAAGCGGGCACAGTAAAGGCACGTACCCGACACAGTAAAGGCGCACAGTAAGGGCGTACAGTTAAGGCGTACAGTAAAGGCACGTACCCGACGCGCATTCCCTCCTCCACATCGGTGGGCGCCACGCGGTCGCCCAGCGCCACCACAAACTGCCACATGGCACCGCAAGCATGTCAAGGGGACGAGGGCAAAAGGGCGAGAGCGCGATGGAGCCAGAGGGGAAGAGGGCGAGCGGGGAAGAGGGCAACAAAGGAAACATGGAGGGCAGGGTGAAACATCGGAGGCAGGGTGCAGTAGGGCGCACAACAGATGTCAGTACGACATGCAGATGGCATGGCAAAGGCAAGAGGTATACATCCAACATTGTCGTCAGAAGGGGTGTACATCCAACATGACCAATACCGCACAAGCTTGTGCAGGCGTCCATGCACGTGGGTGGATGGGTGAGTGCACGCATACGTGTGTGCGTGTGTGTGCAGACCCAGGAACCGAGATGGGAGTGAACTTGTGTGCAACCTGCAGGCTGCTGTGCACGTGCCGAGAATTATATGTCCCGTTATAAATGGCCTGCCCCAGGCCCTGTGCATGTGTGAGGACAACCAAAAAGGAGGGACTTGGAAACCAAAGAAAGGAAGCCATTTGCCTAGCCTGCATTCATCTCAAACCCACAGGGCTGAGCCTAGTGGCGATACGCGCAGCGCCCCACCTTGGCGTCCTGCTTCACAATCACGCGCAGGTAGCTATCGCCAGCATACCAGCTATACATGCCCACCCATACAGCTCCACCTATATACACCCACCTTACCGGTCATTCGCCATGCACCGGCTACAACCATAGCAGCTCTACGTTCACCTAGACATGTCCACCTATCCATTGTCTGCGGATGAGCGTGCCCACCTGCCTATCAATAATAATAAATCTAACTATTGTCTATATACAAATCTATCCCTTGTCTGTGGATATACATGCCCATGATATGCGTAGGTCCGTGCGTTAGTTCTCCTGCGCACATAGCTCTAGTGGTGAGTCGTCTTCTATAGATTCAGCAATGTCGGACAAATTGGCACCCCTCTCCGGTAAAGGGGTTTTTCACAGTGGGGCTGTTTCGAAACGTGAAGTGAGATGCCTTCGGATCAGGAGACTCACACAGCCGCGAAATCATGCCAAAGGTCCTATGTTCGATTCCTTGCTGGTAGCTTCTGGGCTTTCTGCGTTGGGTTCCGCGGAATCTCAGATCTGGGCAGCTAGCGTTTTCACGTTTGTTGCTTTCTGACGACATTAACCATGCCCACCTTTGCGATCTGCTTCACGTTGATGATGTACTTGGCGTCCTCATTGCCACGGTTGATGATCTTGGTACAGCGCGCCACCTGGCAACGCGACAGGTGGGGCACCGTTCCATTGTATATGCATTTGGGACACGGCGCGCAGCAGCCAAGAAAGCAGCCAATAACTGGCAGGAAATCCACCACTGACAAAGAATAGGCCGAGGTAATGGAATCCGTCCGCTCTGATTTTAGGTGCCATCTGCCACAGCTGGAACCCAACAGCTGAGATAAGTCTTGACGTGACATGCGATAGCAGGCATTTCACCGCGGCCGGGCGGGGGCATGTCACATGACCGCTAGACATACGCGCGCCTCTCCCTGTCGCCAGGCACTAGCGGGCGACAGCAGGGCCTGGGCCATGGCGAGCATGGGGGGCTGTAGTCTACGCGGAAATTAATTAACTAATGAGGCGCCTTGGGCGGTGGTGGTGACGGCGACAGGGTAGCCGTGGGGACACGTAAGATGACTTCGAAACCATAGTAATACCACACAGACCGCCAAAAGTGATGTGAAGTCCCGCATCCCCATGAAGACGTGACCCAGTCTACGTGTTACTAGCCTCATGATGTACTGACGCATCAGCAGGGATTCAAAAAATAAATGGTGCCGTCAGCTCTGTCCCTACATAAATCCTACACAGATTTCTACATAGATTAAGAAGTCTCCTGACACACAAGTCACAAATGATGCTGAAAGGGACGGGGCATGGGCCAAGTAATAGGTTGAGGCACAGCGTTGTCACACTAACAACTGCTGCACATGATAGATATATGATGGTGTCAAATAGCCACAAGGAAGAAAGAGCCAGCTTTACGCCCAGCTCATCGCACCCAGGATGTGAGCTGATTATGTTTACTGTTAATTGAGTTATTCATGTAAAACACTGTAGAAAGGGTGCACAAATCTGGCACGCGCGCGACATGAGCGCATCATATATGCATGTCATGCAGACATGTCATACACGGGCACACACATGCGAGTACTTGCACAGCCCAAACAGACAGGCAGGGGCCGCAGGGTGCAAGCGTCCACCACCCCAGACGCCATGCCCCCCCCCACTAGCATGCTTGCTTGCTGCAAAAAGCTGCACACCATGGTGTAAACAGCAGTAGTCATTAGAGACCGAAAAGACTAGCATGCTGCGCGTTGGGTACAAGAAGAAATGTCGGCGTTTACGCCCTTTGCGCTGGTCTGCACGCAAACCCCATGAGAAACCCAAGCAGGCGCAATTACAAGCAAAAAAGTGCGGTGTACATGGAGATTGCCCACGAATGGACAGGTATGCTTAGGCCAAGTCAAGGCAGCACGCTTGGATGTGCACCAACCTGCAGGGGCTGCTCCTCCTGCATCGTTTGCTTGTCCGAAACAAGATCCCACTGGCTAGGTGGCGCAAGCCCGGTATCGGATTCCTTGATTCCTGTTGCACAAACGCACACGCGCAAAGGCAGCCATACGCGTTAAAAACCATGCATCCAAACATGAAATGGATTACGAGGAAGCATGCACATGCAGGGACGAACCAGCAGCAGCACCAATTACGTACCGCAAATATCATTGACTTTCTTAGCAATATCCTTGACATCTTTCTCGGCTTTCTTGATGGCGGTTGCGTAAGGTCCAAGCCCCTGAATAATTTTTACAGGCAAGAAAACCCAGCATCGAAACGTAAGCATCTCCTAAAAACTGTAAAAGCCAATCCCCGTGCAGGAGAAATCCCGAACCGAACATATACTTACGTATGTCTTCAAAAGAGCGATGTCATCCTCATCAAGGGGAGGAGGATTTGCGTCCTTCTCCTCTTCTGGGATCGCTGGAGCCATTCTTCGGCTGTTCTATGCAACTCCAAGAGCCTGAATTACTCAAATGCCAAAATTTCACAGCGGCAAACGCAGTACAAGGCTAAACCGGTGCAATTATAATCCGACCTACACGAAAGGCCTTATCCTCCTAACGCATGCGTCAGGCAATTGATAGCCGTCGGGAGCTTGCTGAACAGCAAGGTAAACCAGCACTGACTTTTCTTGAACGCCTGCTATTACTCGAGCACTGCAGCCTTCTGCATGCGCACGCCTCGGTGGGGTTTTTTGACGCTTGAAAGTCACTTCTTCTCGCACAGCTCGGCCATCACCTGTCATGGACATGGGAGGGTTTTGGGCAACGCCCGCACGCGGGCTCTTCCCGCGAACGTGGCGTGGCTTCAGCCGGGCTGAGCAGTGCCATCTAGCCTCCGTGTGCATATGGACAAAGGTACTTGGACTGCTAGTATAATTTTCTTGTAGAACGAGAACTTGAGTTAGTTCTTCATTCATAGTTTCAACACTCGAAATTTCCCAGTATATTGCAGCGAAAATCACAGGCTATCACAGGTGCTGCAGTAACGAACGCAAGTACTATGCAATTCAAAGAAGTAATAAACGAGTTCGCGAATCGCGTGACGTCTTTTTACGTTGCACCAGGTGGAGGGTTGCACCAAATTATTGCACGTGATCTGGGCCCATGCTAGCAAATCTTGGCATCGCTACGACAGTCATCGGATGGTTGTCGAGGGAAAGGTGATTTGCCCTCGACTGCCACTCTTTCTGGATGCGTCCTCAACAAATTAACATGTAAAAATGTATGCCGAAACACTGCCGGGGCATTCCCCTCGGGGAACAAACATGCATGAGGCTTGCAACATCTCAGCATTCCCCTCGACGTGCGCACATCCTTGCTGCCGGTATCCTGGACAGGGGGCGAGTACGCATGGTGTGCCCTCCGTATCTGGCCTACCCAGATTTATGCGGTCAGGCGGTCGCGCTGCTTTTCCTAACTTGAGCGCCAGGAAACTGGGCAAATGCCGTGGTGGCAACAGGGGAGTTTCCGTCGTTGCATTGGCGCTCCACCGACCGACGGAGAATAATCCCGCTGGCACCATGATACGCATGCCGCGAGAGGGTTACATTCCGACACAAAAGGAAGATCTGATCTACGCTCTGGCTGGGAAAGGGCTGGATTTTGTGTCCCTGGTGCTTCTTAGCGAGTAAGCCGTGTAATTACCTGGTGCTGAATTGCCTGCGTAGTTACCTGCGTAATTTACCTGGTGCCGCAGGAACGGGGTCGATTTTGCTTTTGTTTCCGCAGTTAGGCAGAAGTGGTTGCAGATGTGGGTGCTAGAGTGGTCTCGTAATTGAACAGGCGTGAATGTTTAAAAAAATACGCACACGACTTCCATCGGGTGCCATGCTGCACGTACAGCTCACGCGCATGCACCAACCCCTTGGGCATCCCCTGCCCACCCCCGCCCCCCCCGCCGACCCACCACCTTCTCCCCCCGCCCCCCCCCGAACCCCCCCGAACCCCCCAGTTTGCTGCAGAAGGTTCTCCACGCGGAGCAGCAACCTGTGCTGGACCGGCTGTGCGCCGACTACCGCGAGATGGCCGCGTGGAGGAGTGCGGGGGTGGGGTGGGACAACGATGCGCATTCTAGTTGGAACCAACGCGAGGCGAGTGGGTATGGCCGGCCCCGGGGGGATGTAGGTGATGCTGAGCTGGCAGATGCCAATGCCGCCAAGGGGGCCCCACCGCGGGGTGATTTGATTGATGATGGAGGGGACGTGCCGGGCCGACCAGGGAGGGCGCCTCCCGGAGATGGTCAGGGAACCCAGGACAGCAGCTTCAAGCCACGTGCCGGCAGCAGAAGAAGTAAAACGGTGCCACGCTTGAGGCAGCTGGCCAAGCTGTGGGCATGGGTGGGCGCGCGCGTGGCCACCGTGCAGGAGTGGGAGGGCAGGGGGTCAGAGGGGCAACCTACCGATTCGGTGACTGATTCAAGGGAAACGGTGCGGACAAATGCGGTGGATGGGTGGGGGCGGCGGGATGGTCCAATGGGGGGGATGGTCCGGGGATGGAGGAGAGGGACCCCGCGACATCGCCCGCCCTCCAGCAAACACCCTGGGCGCGGCAATCTGGCAAGTTTGGTGTTGGCGCTATGCGTCCAATCAATGACGTTATCAGACAGGTGGGGCCCGCTACAAAAAGTGCCTTGCGAATCCATGGCGCTGAGGCGGGAAATCCACCGCCGGGTCCTGCGGCGGTGTCCCCCAGGGATGCAGATGAGTCGGCGCTGCCAGCAGCGGGCGCAGAGGGGACGTTTTCTGCACTGCCTCCTCCCGGCACGATGGGTGAGGAGCGCAAAGACACGGTGGGTGAGGAGCGCAGGGGGGCTGGGGCACCAGAGCGCAGGGCGTGGTGGGAAAATAAGCTGGATGACATCCGGTCCACCGCGCAGGGGTGGGACGGCCGCACGCTGCCAGGGTCGTACCTGGAGCCCGTGGGGATGGCGATGGAGGCGCTCGGCAGCGCGGTGACGGCGGTGCGCAGTGCCACCAAGGAGGGATACGCCAGCCTGCTGACCAACGGGTGGGTGGGCATACAGACAGGTCGGTTGCCTGACCCGGCATGTAGACAGGTTGGCTGGATGACGGGTGGGTGTATGTACGTTTGCTGACCAACAGGTGCGCGGGCTGACAGACGGGTCTGTTGGCTGACAAGTGGGTGTGAGTGCCGACGCATGGGTGTGCAGCTGATGGATCGTGTGTGCTTGTCAATCACTGGGCATGTGCAGATGTGCCACAGGACCTGTGCAGGTGTGAAGATTATCATGACGGATGACGAGCCTGGAAGACGGCTACTACGGTTGATGAGTAACACGAATGTGAACTGTGACGGATGATGGCTAACATAGACGGTGACTATGAGGGAAATGAGGGTAGGACCCGGCCGCTGGTGGGGCATTCCCTGGCACAATACCCTCACCATGGTTGCCAGGTGACCCATCCTAACCCTGCGACGGCATCCTTGGCTGCAAGTGTGTTGTGCCCGTGGTCTTGACATTGTGGCCGTACCTTGCTATTTATGGAGGATTGGAAGGCTGCATGCACCACTGCACGCACGCAGACTAGCAGAGCAGGAGCAACACTAACATATGAACACAGGTTTATCTAGGCAGTTTTATCCAGGCGGGGTTTTCTACGCAGGTCTATCTCCGCAGCGGGACCGCAGGTTGCTCACAGCCCCCATCCGTGCTGGCGGTCTACCCCATCCATGCTGTCACTGCGCCCCTGATGTATATGGTGACAGGAGCAAGAAGCCGGAGCAGGACACGTGCGATCGGTTCGAGGCAGGCATCGTGGCGCTGCTGCGCTCGGCACGCTACTCACCGCTGTCGGCACGCGACCTGGACGTGCAGGACGCGCTCAAACAGGACTACTTGCTCACGCTGCCCGTCGTGGTGGAGGAGGGGGGGTCCTCCCGCGTGCTCGTCTTCAGGTAGGGACCTGTGACCGCCCTTCGTGTGTGGTCACTGTAGTATAGTACCTTGCGTGTGCGTGTGCGTGTGCGTGTGCGTGTGCGTGTGCGTGTGCGTGTGCGTGTGCGTGTGCGTGTGCGTGTGCGTGTGCGTGTGCGTGTGCGTGTGCGTGTGCGTGTGCGTGTGCGTGTGCGTGTGTGTGTATGTATGTGAGTTTCTGTGTGTGTGCGTGTAACACAGATCATGTCTCGGAGGCCCTGGGCAGGCCATCGGCTTCATTGGTACGGCCCGTGTCTTCAAGGAAAAGCTGGGGGGCTCATGCCCCTGTTCGCTTCCTGGTCAACGTCAGGGATGGAGGGCGGGGAAGGGGGAGGGACGGTGAAGTACATCGAAGCTGTAGTATGGCACGCTGGGGTATTTCAGTCCATTCCCGTGCCATGTCGTAACGGGACACCAGCCAGCTCAGTCTAGGCCATGCAGCGCGCAGCCACCGTCACAGCCACCATAATTGCCGTGGTGGACTATGGTTTACACCGCCAGCATTTCTCACGCATCCACCTCATTGGTTCTTGTGCCTGTGGCGCATGGGGCCCACAGGCGTGAGCTCAAGTCTTCCCGCCAGACCGGCCTGCTACTTGGCCCCAAGCTGGACCACCTGCAGACGGTGCTGGTGGGGGCCATCCTGGGGGCGGTCACCGCACCCACCATCTGGCTGGGGAGGCGTGTGATCCAGGTGAGAGCAACTCGATAAAAGGAAGGCAAGGTCTCATCGGGGATTCGACCCCGATGACCATCATTGTTATAAAAATAAGCAAACAATGTGAGAGCTATTTGGATGCCGACAAGGCTTCTGCATTGGCCCTGATTCTCATGATGAATTTTAATCGTTGCTTCCCGGGGTAAGGTTGCAGGTGAGGGCGGGAACGAGGCCAGGCGGTGAGCTTAGCTATTTCCATGCTGGCAGTGCCGGGCGGAGTAGCGGTGGCACCGGCGTTGTGGTTGGGACGGAGAGTTTTGGGTTATAGAAGCAGCCAGAGGTGATTGATGGCGGTGGATGCCCC
Source organism: Mesostigma viride (assembly GCA_009746045.1). Taxonomy (NCBI): domain Eukaryota; kingdom Viridiplantae; phylum Streptophyta; class Mesostigmatophyceae; order Mesostigmatales; family Mesostigmataceae; genus Mesostigma; species Mesostigma viride. The sequence goes on along the minus strand of RPFO01000299.1, from coordinate 1,001,888 downwards.
ACTGGCCTGGGTTCTCTTTTACCAGGCCACAAACTTGCAGCGCCCACAGGACCCGCGGACAATCATTACATCAAGCTGTGTGTTACCCACATGCACGGGGGCAGCTGGCCTGAGACGCATATGACTTGGTGGCATGGCACTGCTGCCCGGCCTGTGGACATCATTCTGGGTCCATCATTCTCAGCGCGCTTGCTTTTGCATCTGCTATTACAGCAATTTGTTATCCGCAGTCGTTGTGCCCAACAGAAAGTTACCATCTAGCCATCCTGTGGGAAACGGCTGTCGTTTTCTCTTGTGCAACTGGCGGCACGTCTGGGCTGTCTCACCTCATAGCTTCGCCTGCGCGAGCCTACCCATGCGCCGCATGATGCCAGAGATCCCCAGTCAGCAAAGGGTGGACACTGCCCCTGCTGATTTGGCGTGCTCGTGCATGTCTGCGTAGGTTTGAACCGAACGGACTGGCAGGGTTTAGTATGTATTTATGATGCAAAGTTTGAACCAAAGGACTGGCAAGGTAGGTTTAGTTTGCGCCCTCGCGGCTTATCTGCCAGATAGAGGTTAGCAGTATCCAAAGAAAAGAATTTGCGGTCGGTATCCGAGCCCCCGTCTCTAATGCACATCCAATTATTTGTGTCATATCAATGCCACAACACCATCCAAGCACACAAGATGGTGCCCAACCTTTGCGTTCCAGCATGCAAATAATCAATGTTACAATTATTTCCATGATGGAAAGCAAAGGTTGGGTGCCATCTTGTGTGCTTGGATGGTGTGCCCCCTCCCCAGTCCCCACCCTCAATGAATGCTCCCTCACTGTCGGATTTCCTGCACGTGAGCGGCGTAAGAAAACGCCTGGTGCACTCCAATGCTCCCATGTTCCCAGGCTCCCAGGCTCCCACGTTCCCACGCTCTTGTGCTCGGACGCTCCCACGCTTCCAGGCCACACGCTCTCATTCAATCGCACTCGCATGCTCTCTATCACGTCCCGCGGGTGGTCCCTTTGCCCCACACGACGACCATGCTCACAGGCATGGCAAGACGCACGCGCGTCCGGCGAGCTGTCGCCGGCCATCGCGGACAAAGTGGAGCGCTGGCTGATATCACGTGTCGTTAACCCACTGCGGCGCATGCCCCCTGCCAGCGAGATCTCGAACACGCCCATGAGCGGGGACATCAAGACCGTCGGCATCAGGGAGGCAGCGCGTGGGGGGGAGGCAGCGCCAGGAGAAGAGGAGCCGCTGCAGGACCTCACCGTTCTCGCCTCGCGTACCGCCCAGGCGAGCATCCTACGCGGCCTGCTTGTGCGGTTGGGCGTGCTGAGTGCAGCGGAGGCGGGGGAGCTGGCGTTCATCGCAGAGGAGTACATTGACCCCAACATGCGGCACAGGTGAGTGCGTCGACCCCAACATGCGGCACCAAAGAGGAGTGCAAGGATCCAGTCGCACAGTTAATGCCAGCGGGGCACTTCAGTTGCCATTACCAAAATCACCACTCCAACAGCGCGTTCCTTTCTCTTCATGTGTGTGTGTATATGAAACGGTATCCAGGGTTTCATGGCACCCTTACTCAATGCTTAGCTCCCGATGCTGTATAACTTGGTCACTGGCAGAGGACCGTAACGTATGACTTCGTGAACAATCCATCCGCGGTTCCTTAGTGTATGGCTCTGCGCCCACATACTCTTGCAGGCTAAAAGCTCTCAGCGTAGATCGCTGAATTGCAGATGGACGTGATGCGATGCGTGCCTTGCAAACTGCTCGTTCAAGTGCGATGATGTATCCGTGCGCTTGGGGTGGGGGTGGGGGGAAGCCGCGGGGGCGGCGGGCTAGGCACTCGTGCTGTCATGGGCGTGCGTGGTTTGGGGGGCCCTCTATTAATTTTAAAAAATATTTTTTTATATATGCTCTTGTATTTATGTATGCCAGCCCCCTGTACATTCCTCGTGTCGCCGTCCGGGATGTCTTCACGCCCATCTTTGCGCGGGACGGCACCCTCTCCCTGGGCGCCCGCATGCGGGACCTGCTGCGTGTGCTAGCACGGCCGCTCGACCTGCGCGAGCCTGCGTTCGGCACCGTGGTGCTCATGTACCGCTCGCAGGCCGATGCCCGAGGCAGCGGGCCGTCGGGCAGGCCGTTTGGGAACGCCGCCTTTGAGCTGTTGGGAGCGAGGAGACATGCGAGGCGTCATGCCACAGATGCTCGACTCGTGGGGGAGGGAGGGAGCCCTGCTACTGAGGAGGAGGGCGGGGACGTCGTGGCAGATGCCAGCGATGGCGCGGCGGGACAGGTCCCTGGGGAATGTGGCGGCGATGTGACGGACGCGAGGGGAACAGCGCGCAAGGACTGGCGGGCGCCCTGGATGGAGGCCCGGCCGCCACCGTCGAGCGTGGTCACGCTGAAGATCTTTCAGGATATCCCCCTCCCTGACCTGAAGGTTTGTCCCACAAGACACATAGTTTTGTTGCTCCAGGTGGTCATTCCACGTGCAACCTGGTATCTGACGGCTCACATGGGTCAGGGGCCTGCGAACCTGCATGTAGTGTGTCAGCATATGTGTCTTACACCGTTTACCCAGACTCCTTATACAGATTCCATACCTCACTGAGTTGGGCGGGGTATCACTCTCGGTCAGCATCGTGCCTTCATGCAAATCCGTGTTCGACGGATGCCTTCTGCCTGTTGGTAGCCACGGTGAATGATCGGGGATGCTGGGCGGGGGATTCTAGGGAGTGGACTCGTGTATTTCGTTTTCCCTCAGTGAGCTGGCAAACCGGCTTGCCAGCATTCCTGGGTTGTGCAGTAATGGAACCTGAGATCGTATGTGTGGGTGGGCTGGTTCCCCCTGGGTCTCCCTGCTGCTCATCGTCTATGGCGGTTGTCTACCGTTGCGTCTACGGGTGGGGGCGTCGCGGCCACTGGCCACAGATCGTGTTCCCCAACAAGCGGCTCGGCTTCCGGCTCTTCGACGTGGTGAGTGGAGCACGATCCTGCTGTACCAGTAGCAGTGTGTGCTCACTATAATTTAGTACCTGTTTAAGGGAAAAGGTTGCATGGCTGGGTGGCACCGCTTCTTGGGTGCGCATGCTTCCTTTCTCGTCGTGCCGTGTTCAGCGTCCTGTTTTGGGAAGTGAGGTGAACAGGGAAGAATTTAATTTTATTTTTTATTTTATTTTATTTTATTTTCTTTCTTTTCTTTTCTTTTCTTTTCTTTTCTTTTCTTTTCTTTTCTTTTCTTTTCTTTTCTTTTCTTTTCTTTTCTTTTCTTTTCTTTTCTTTTCTTTTCTTTTCTTTTCTTTTCTTTTCTTTTCTTTTCTTTTCTTTTCTTTTCTTTTCTTTTCTTTTCTTTTCTTTTCTTTTCCTTCCTTTCGGTCCACATGCCTGGTTCACTGTCCCCAAGTCCATGAGTAGGCTCGTTTTACTGACTAGCCCTAACCTGCCTTCATTGTCTACATAGCTTAGTACTTCTTGCTCGTTTGTCTATCATGGTGGACTTGCTGTCACGCGGTAATGCACCCCAGAGCTAACGAGCCACACCACCCCGGGCAGGGGGATTTTAATGTCTGTCTAAACGCTCTCACAGCAGCTGTGGTGCACATTGTCTCTACTGCAACATAGAATTATTAGAATAACTGGTCCGTGTAAGTCTTTAACAAAGGAACTGTCGCTCATGATTAGAACCTGCCCAACGCGCGACCATCCGCTAGTTTGCTGGCGAGGACCTGGCTCACAAACCTACTACTATACTTGCCAGTGCACTTACTACCGTAACTAAATTTAGTACTGAACTTGCTAGTGTATTTATGGCTGTCGTCTACCCGCGTCGCTGACTAATGCTGACAATCGTGTGCACGCTGCCTGTGCCCTGCGTGACCAGCTCGTGCTCGACAGCATCGCAGCCGCCAGTTTCATCTTTGTCATCTACCCGCTGGGCACAAAGAAGCTCGACCTCTTGTAAGTGCCCGGCGTGGGGTGGCTGGGCTGGCAACATGGCACTGCCAAGGCGTCAGAGCTAGACAAGTAATTGTCAGAGCTAGACACGTAATTATATTAGTTCGGTGCTGCCCTGCCGAGTTGTCTTCTTCTCAAGTCACAAGCGTCGGCTGATGCCATACGCCAGTTATAGTAGTATGCACAGTTGTAGTATGCACGTTTTGACATGGGCGAGAAGGCACATGAGATGCACTGCAGCATCCTATTGTTATGGTAGACTGCCCTAGTTAGTTTATGATAGACTACGCACCGCAGCATCCTAATGTTATGGTAGACTACCCTACTTAGTTTATGGTGGACTACCCGTTGAAAAAGTTTGATCGGACCTCGACACATTCTTGCGCCTGCAAGGTTGTTGGAATGAATGGTGAGTGTTGAGGTGCATCGGCCATGCCCAGGTGGTTGGTGCGTGCATGTTATTGAATAGGGTCCCTGTTCCCAACAGGATGGCTACATGGGACGGGGGTGATGCTCAGAGATAGTGAGGGCCATGCATGATCAACGGCACTTCGAGAGCGACTCTAATGGTATGCAGTCATCATATTTAAAATGCGATGCCGTTATATTTTTTATTAATATCCATGCGATGTACATCCCTAGCTAGGTCTGCATGAGAACCAAGCAGGCCTGTCGGCATGATGGAGGTTTCGTCACAGTTGTGGTCACGTGGCATGTGACAGCTGGCAAGGAAGCATCATCCAATTTCTCCTGGGTTCTCTCAGCATTGGTAAGTGCTCAAAAAGCTGCATTGTGTTTGATTCTTTACTATTTCCTTCCCTGGGCGTAGTATGTCTATACCATGGCTGAATGGTTCCCTCCCCCCCCACCAACACCAACACCAACACCAACACCAACACCAACACCAACACCAACACCAACACCAACACCAACACCAACACCAACACCAACACCAACAGTTCCGAGATATCACTCTACGCCGTCGCGCTCGGCTCTTTCCTCCTGCTGGCGCTACGCACCTTCTTCAACTACAAACGCGTGCTAGACCAGTACCAGGTGGGTGGCCCGCCAGTGGATAACTGGCGTATGCGCGTTTGTACAAGGTTTGGGTACTAAGCAGCCATGCCATGGCATTCTGAATGTCTCGTCCAGTGCCATCGATGACTTATCACCTGATAATAACTGTCAGTAGAACCCCGGGTACAGTTTTTTGTGCTTGCAAACACCATTTATCTTCCTATTGTATCCCTTTTGTGCATCTATAGCATCCTCGTAGCATCCCGAATAGCATCCAATTGTGTCGCCTTTGCACCTCTATTGCATCATCAGCCATGTGCGCAGCCAGCATAGATTGAATGTTGTCCCATTTCTACCACCTGGGCAGCAGCTCATTGCGTCTCCTCAGCCGGTTACCTTCACAGTATTCGCCCTCACCCTCTGATAGAACTCAATTGATACAGGGCAGGCAGTTTCATTGCGCCTTACATCCCTCCACAAACGCTCCTGCCACTGTGTGCGCAAGCTATGTATACGCGTAACTGTGGGCATGGTGCCCCCCTCGGACCTATCTATGGCTGGCAGAAGTGTGGTCAGCAAGTATGCAAAGTGCGGTTCACAAGGATGCAATGCGTCTGCCATGTATGATGATCGTGTGTGGCTCTTGTAACAAGCATGCGGCTAGACGTGTAGGGCTTCTACCGCATGCTACTATCATCAATGGCATCTAAAGAGCGCCACTGACTTTGGTCTCTATGGGAGGTGTCTAGCCAGCTCTGTGTGACTCATCGCGGGGCTTACTGCTGGCGTCATGATGCTCGCCACACACATGTTGAGATGGGTGCTGACCCCATGTCGCCTGTCAGGTGGGAATGCTGGCCTCATCTCGGCACTGGACACTTTGCCTCATGTTGGTTGTTAATGCGTGCAGCTGTACACCACGAGGACGCTCTACGAGAAGACGGCCGCCACCGGGTTTGCGGCGGTGCAAGTGCTGGGCTTTGCGGCGGAGGAGCAGCAGGTGAAGGGCAGATGCCAGCACGCGCCACACATGGCATGGTTGGTGGTGGTAGGGCGGAAGGGTTGGGCAGGTGAGTGGCGATGTCAGCCTCTATTTGCATGCCAAAGTTGGCTATCCAGGAAGACAGGCCGTTCCGCAGTTGATTGTATCGCGCGTTTTTTTTGTTACTTTAAGGTACATATTTCCGGGCTTCCCTAGTTAGGTCAGGGAACCACTGGACAATCTCCAACCCCGAGTAGGGTTGGACTTTTGAGGTAATGGGGATGTTGTGAGGGCACACAATGAGTTTGTGGACTTTCGTGCTGGATCATTTGTGATGCCTCATGTCTGATATTCACTTAGGCAGGTGGATTGATTTGGCAGCACAGAGACCAGGTCCAGATCAACCCCAAGGTGCGATTGGTCCAGTATCAGTGGACCTGAGCATACTGATGCAGTGGTTTCTCCTTTCCCACACTGGACCATGTTCGCAAGTGTGGACCTATTGAATTGTGTGCACCTATTGAAAAGTGTGGACCTATTGAGCGATGAGCTGTCGTACTTGCACGAGCTATCGTACTTGCACGAGCTGCAGAAGTACGCCCAAAGTGTTGCAGTTTCGTATTTGCGGGCAGCAACCATGAATGCGGTGTGCACCGGACTCTCTAACAGGTTGGAAAAGCCTTCCACGCATAATTATACCTTGTGGCTTGCGCACTGGCCCGACCAGGCGGCGTGAGGGAGCCCCAAGCACAGGATTTCGAGGCGTCAAAGGGTTTCTGCTAGCATCAGCATTTTAATTCCGTTCTACTGGAATGTGTCTGATTCCATCCCTGGCATGTGCCTTTTTCCTCATGAGTCTGCCGTTGGGCTTTGCTCACACTGAAACATGTGGTACTTTTCTGCTGGCAGCTCAAGGAGGCATTGCTCGGGTACGCCCTTCTGTTGGACTCGGGGTCGCACATGGTGCGTGTGTGATCTGGTTGTGCTGGAAGAGGATAGGCGGGCGTGGACTGTTCAGATTATATGCGCGAGTTTCACAGTTATGGCCGTTCAGCTGTTGTCTGACTAACTGTTCATGACCTAGTGGTGGTGGGCCCCTCAAGCCATGCCCGCCAATAGATTAGCAGACTTTCTGAACGGTGGTCCAGCTATCGGTCAATGTACGGCTGTCCAGCTATCGGTCAATATACGGCTGTCCAGCTATCGGTGAATATGCGGTGGTCCAGCTATCCTGTCTTGTCTCGGTTTGCATGCAGGAGGCCTCCAAAGTTGGTGGGTATGTGCATGGCGAATGTGGTGCCAGAGCCCAGGGACTACCAGCAGTCCAGCACATACGAGGGAACAAGATGTTTTTTTTGCATGACCTGGATGTCACTTTCAATTTCGGCACTTGCGTGCGGCCGCCTGAGAAGCAAGATGCTACCCACAGCCATCTGTCTCTACCCAATACGCCATATGGATACCTCGCAGGAACCAGAAGAAAGGCCTTGACCTACAACAGTTCACATTCTTGGATCGCATCTGACTAACTACACCACGGTTGGCCTTGTTCTCAACCCCCCCTTGACCTGGTATGCACTCTGGGCTGTGACGGGCACCCGCAGACACTGGCGGCGCTAGAATGGGAGATGGAGAGCTTCTTGTGGAACGCTTTCAGCCTCAAGGTGGGCTTGTGTGTGTGTGTGTGTGTGTGTGTGTGTGTGTTGGGGGGGGGGGGGGGGATTGGGACCATCATGGTTCCGAAAGTAGTTGCTGGTTTTGTAAGGGTGGGCAGGTGGCTCGAGAAGTTAACGCAGCCGGCGGAGGGCAGGGGGTGAGGGGGGGTGAGGGGGGGTGAGGGTGAGGGGTAATGTTTCCAGTTTTTGAAATCCTAAGCTTTTCTCATTTGCACAGGTTGCAAACACAGCAATCTCCTGGCAAAGGCTCCTGACGCCATGCATCGGTGTGGCAAGTTTTACATTTCAAGGGTTTGTAGGTTACTATTACTGCAAGGAGCAAGGTATTAGAGATGCCTGTCACCATGTAACTTGGAAAACATGACTGGTATCAGGTATGCTTGCCAGGGCCCTACGTGATGGACCCGCTTCTTCCCTAGCTCTGTCCATGATGATATGCATGATGGGAGTGGTCAGCTCACACAACAGGCAAGAGCTGCCATGGATATTTAAAGGCCGTTGCCAGGGCCTTGCTACTGGGGGAAATGTTTGCGCAGCAAAGGAATGCCAGCAAGCCAAATTTAACGGACTGCGTGTGCGGTTTCACTGCTTAGGGATAAGAAGTATGTGTTTGTCTATTAGCATAGTATGCAAAAAAGATCTGTTTGTCTGGATATAAGCAATCAACTTATCTGACAACCGGCATGCTTAGGTTTTTTTTAAAAAAAGTTGGAATTGAATGTGGGGCATCTGAATAGTTCTCTAGATGGTGGGATGGCTGAATGACCTGCTGCTGATACTGCTGATCGGCATGCACCGGTCGGGGCTAGCATGGCAGTCCTGACCTTGTGTAGAGCTCATCACAATGTGCCTGCTAGGGTTTTTCTGGATAGCAAAACTGACTATGTCCGTCGACCATGATGTGGTTCATTAGCTAGCTCGCAATTCAATGCCTGTAGTATCTCCAAGATGCTATGTGATTAGATTTTATGTGAAATGAAATCGAGGGTGTTGCCCGGGAGCATCGCAAGCCTTACCGTTCTACTTCTGGCCTTACAAGTAGTGTGTTGGCTGATATTTTATGAATGCTTGTACTCATGTTTGTTAGTCTCTCTGACAGTGCTCAAGGAAGCATACCGCTAACCGAAAATGCCACGACTTGCCGGCTGAAGGTTTTTGCCTTAAACTTGCAGACTCCCGGTGTGCCATGTGATCAAGCGGAGGCCCTTCCAGAGTTGGATGCTGACATGTTTTCAGTGCCTGCTGCCTCTTGTGTACCATGCTGGGCACCCTGACCCTGTACATGCAATCCGCAGGTGGCGATTTCAGCTAAGTCTGTGCTGAAGCTACTTTTGAGGGTGGGCCTGGTTGAGATCCATGACAGCTCAGACCCTGGTTTGGGCAGGACAGCTGTTCGCGAACCGGACGCCTTTTTCCCACCGTCTAGCCAGCAAGGGCCGACAGATCTTTTTCTGGGTATCCAGGCGCCTGACAGTTTGGATTCAATAACAGATGACAGTCTGCATGTCCGTGCAGTCCCCCTAGAAGCAGGGATTGAAGGTATTAAAGCGAGATGGCAGGGGCTTTTGCTGGAACGTGATGGGCAGAAATAGGCTCCGCTGTGCTGCAGCAGGTCGTACCTCTAACCGTCATATTTTTCTGGACCATTGCATTGTTAATCATATATGTAACGTGCCCGGATTTACACCTAAACCTGAGCTACGTAGCGAAAGATCAACTGTGCCGGTATTAGGAAGAATCAAGATGGCCTAATGCAGATTGCGCTTCACGACTGGGGTCGTGAGATATCTGGCACCGAGTCTTGATGCCAAGCTAATTAATACACACTTATAATGGCTAGCAAGACCAATTACAAATGGATAGTTGCCCCAGGTTCAATGTGTAGGCTTCATCGCACTTTACATTCATCGAACCAAGAGGACGAGACTCTCATCCTCGGACTAATTTCACCTGGGTCTGCCACCAAGCTGGCAGGTTGGCGCCGGCCTTCCAGAGACTCCGAAACAGTCCACACAAGATTCTGCCTGACGACTCGGGCCGAAATCGACCCTACATATACAGAATCCACGCATGACCACCAAATCTCAACCAGCCATAAAGTACGCAGCGGGGCGCAACTGCACCGGCCCCTAGAAGATGTCTCGTACTTCGACCTAGGCCCAAAATAATTAGTCCGAATCACACAAACTATCCTAATTCCATACAAAAGTCCTGACCAAGGGACAGTTCCCGAAATGAGTCCCAAAGTCCCACGGACTTTGACAACAAGCCACATACACAATTTATTTCATTGTTGCGCCCGTTCCAAGGGTCGGGCCCACCTCACTCCTCCCCCTCCCCGGGGGACGGTAGTCTCTACCGTCATATGTAGAGGTGAAGAAGCACAGGAAAAGAAAACGCACACAACAATTCATTATGAGTAGCCGAGCGGTCGCTGATCAGCGCGACCGCAGGTTGACCATAGGGGTACTATGTCCCAATTACCGTTGTTCTCCAACGGGCCAGTAAAACCAATTCCCCCAAATCTCGCCACACAAGGACAAGTCTTGACGTAGTCGACATCTCTCCCTCCTAGCTAGGCCGAAGGGATCAGGAAACCAGATCCTATCACGTGAGGGCTTTCAGGTTTTGACCACAGAAATTTCTCCGCGTGGGTTAACAGTCGCCTGAATGAACAGCTCGTTTGACTTTTTCGCCATGGCGGGGCGTACGTCCATGACTAGAGTCTGCTCCAGATGCAGCGGGGATATTCCCAGTACTGACGGTACAGGGCATCCATTGGCATTCGGCGTGGGGCGCTCCACCTTGCCTGCTGGCTGTCTTCCCACAACGAAGTCATTCCTATGGTATCCACCTTAAGACTCCCACGTTTGTCCTATCTACCGGGACCTTACACCAAGAACAGGTCCAGGTTGGCCTAAGGCCGGCTATACCTAATCTGTCATGAGGCACCACTGGAAACTGGAACAAGTCACAGCCCTGGGTAACTGGAAACTCTGGATCTCTGGACTGGAACAGCAGGAACAGGAACCCCCATAATCCTTCCTGGAATCTCCCCCCCGTCCCACAAATCCATCAATAATTTCCCTCTCACCGCCACCCTCCCTGGCGACCGCGTGGGTGCAGGGCCGCGGCAGCATATAAAATCCCGCCAGCTACCCGGATCAGGGGTGCACACCTATCAACGCCAAATTAAGCTTGCAACCCAATTGATGGGGTCGACCGATACCAATAATACCGGATACACGGCCGCATGCGCATGCAGGCGACGATGCTTATCACAACTGGGATATTAAAGTAATACGCGTGTGGCGGACACGTTGCACGCGGCCATGCATGCACAGGGGCCGGGGCACGCAACAGTTGGGGACTTGGGTGCGCAACAGTGGCCCGGGACGCGCACGCGACAGCATGTGACAGCACTGTAAACGCCACAGCCGAGCGAAGGCCAAAATATGGATCACCTCAATCGTCCTCAAGAACAACGGGAGGTGATCGCGTGCGGAAAATGACCAATGCAGTCGACGCAGGGAGGACCCAGCTGAATCACTTCTTGCCGGTGCGGAGATCTGCAAGACACCTGATGTCGAGTCAACCACAGCAGAAGGCGCCCTGGCAGGGATCGACTGTAATCCGCAGACAACGCTGCCCACTAGGATCGCGTCCGAAGATGTCAGTCTGACGGCAACATCATTTGAACTGCGCGCACCCAGCAGGTGGTGACGCCATGTGTGGCAGCAGTAAACCATGGCCAGCAGCTCCCGCTGATGAACCGGATAGTTCCGCTCGGCGGGGATCATGGTGCGGCCCAATATATACTCAAAAGTTTGCAAGCCCTTGCCTTGGTCCTGCAGCAGAACCCCACCGATGGCCACCAGTGCTCGCATCCGTCGCGACCACAAAGGGAAGGGACGGGTCGGGAATTGAGCACGAGCACTGGGGCCGCGGTCAAGCTGGCCTTAAGGGCCTCAAAGGCCTGTTGGCATTGCTGCGACCAGACAAAGGACACGCCCTACTAGCTTCTTGAGGAGCGCGTTGATGGGCGACGCGATCGTGGCGAACCGGGGGATGAAGCGCCGGTTGGGTATAGTAGGACGCAATCCCCAGGAAGCTACGCACGCCCTTTACACGTCGGTCGGTGCAGGCCATTGCATGTTGGTGGACAGAAGCAATCTTCTCGGGGTCCGTGGCCACCGTCGCCTGCAGCTGAGAGCATGTGGCCCAAGAACGGGACGCTGCGCCCGGCCCGCGCGGACCTTGGCCCGACGGGCCTAGAGATGCTCACCTTCTCCATGTCAGATGCGCAAGACCGCATCGACGTCCTCCCGACGGGTGATCCTCGATCCACCGCCGCTCATCCAACACCGTGGCGGACTCTGCCAACACAAGGTAATCTAGTTTGTTGGTGGAGGCGAGCGGGTTATTCAGAAACTCGATTATTGACTTGCTATCTGTGCACAACCACATGCGGAGCGACAGCGCCACGCCTGCGGCCTTACATCTGCATACTGTATCCGCAATCCATTGCAAAAGATGCTGCACGTAACACGCCTGCCAGTCCACAGCGGAATTGAATGCGCGACACTCCGCGCGATTGCTGTCTACAACTACCCGCTGATGGATGCGGCTATACCAGTCGACAATAGTGGGCTGCCCAGTGGGGCTATATCAAGAAAAAAGACTACCGCCTCCCGCGCGCGCAGCTGCGTGATGGTACGCGACTCCAGGTTCGCGTCAGAGTAAATGGTCATTGCCACCGGGCGGGTGATATCAACCTCCCACACGCGCAGGCCCGGTGACGCCAAGACAGTTGCGTCCGGAGATGCTGCGCTCCCATGCCCGCGAGCACGACGTCGGGCGCACGCGCGTAGATGGACAGGTCGGGTCGCACCGTGCCCGCGAGCGGCACCCCAGCTGGCCGCGCACGTGCGGTCCCGCGGACGCATCCAGCCACGCAGGCAGCGCTTGCGTGAGCTTGTCAGCGTATTCCTGCTTGGCCGCCATGTCAATGCACCAGCCATGCAACCGGTGTGTGATGCAAAGTGTAGGTTAGGCCACAGAAAGGGACGGGGGTGTCGGGGTCCAGCCACACTGTGCGGCTAGTGGGCAAGAGCTTGGCCACAGCGGTTATAACTGCCGGACCCACGCCCGGGGTCCAATAAGCCGCCAGTCATCCCCGTGCCATTGCATGGATGCGGGCTTGTGTGGGTTGGACCGTGTGTGGATGTGAAAGAGGTTGCTATCGATGCGGGAAAACACCGCCCCCGGCCATGCTGGCAATTAGATGCGTTCAGCCGTCTTGCGAAAGATGATGGGGCTAGACTGCAGGCCCTCCACACCAAGGAGAAGCCGCAAGTACACGCATCGCAGCTCCCCCTGCCATGCACACCATGCAAAGGGACCTTGACCACATACACTGTGCCACGCCACACTTCCTCGGCCACTGCCGGGTCGCTATGGAGAAAGGCGGGCACTGAAAATCTGAGCAGGCCATGGCATAATAGTCCAAACCCCGATCCAGCAGCCCGAAGAACACCGATGTTAACACCCGGCTAGTGGTCTGCGACATGGCCCGGGCGTAAACAATTCCTCCTCTGACAACTCTGACGAGCCCCTGAACTCCGTGACTGTCACAGGGCCGTACATGAAATGTGACAGGGTCATGGGGAGGACCTGCTTATATACTTGAGCACAAACTTCAAGTTCAGCTTTACCGCCCCTTGCGGCACCTCCATCATTAACTCCCCATACACCCCAGTACATCGCCTATACTCCAGCTGCGCGCGCAAGAAAGCCTCGCGCCACACTGATTATGGAACTTGACAGGGTCACGGCAGTCCTCCTTAAACTGCAGATAACCAACAGGAGATTTAGTGGCGATACTCCAGGGGGAAATGCCAAGACTGCTGGGTTGACACTTCAGTGCGGCTGCGTGACATCGGCTACCAGCGGCTCTGCCGTATATTCCGCCCCGCGAATGGCATAGTAATCCTCAGGGTGATTAAGCCCCGGGGGGACCCCGCGGCCCGTGAGGGCTGCAAGCGCAACGTGATATTGATACAAGCCAATGCTCCCCACCCCCTCGAGGGTCACCAAGCCGGCTGACACGGAAAACTCGGGGAGGGAAACAAAAGGGTTATACCGATGAGAGTGATACCATTGTAACCCTCTAGCACTTGCACAGGGACATCTATACCCCTAGGATGGGTGTCGCGTTTAAGTGTGTAACTATCTCCTGCATCACTATATGTGCCCTGCATGGCCATTCAGCTTTTGGGAAACCCAGGTGAGCTATGAAGCTGAAATGCCTGGCCTGGTCCCATGCTGCTGCCCACATCTTTGGGAGACGTAGGTCTGACACTGCCATATGTATCAATCGCTATAGTGTATCCTCGCTGTGTGCGGATGATCTAGCTCACGGACGTGACATGGGCATGAGCACCTGCATGCCCAGCCATGCACCTTATACGCCCGCTGCCCGTCAAACCCCGCAACCTCCTTCCAACTACTGGGCAGCAATGGTTAAGGGGACTCGCACGTCCAAAAGCCTGAAAAACTGACTTTAATGAATATCAGTTCCAATGCACTCGGGAACCATCTAGTGATGATTGAGTACCATAAATATGATGTTTGGACATTCATGCCACCACTTGTTGGGGGTACTACCCCCAACCACGCACCGGTGGCGAGCTAAAAATAGAAAAAGACGCTATTTATGAGATATTTTGCCCAAGACAAACCACTCATCCAAATGACCTGCCCATACATTTCTGCAAAGTTCCCCCACTTTTTTAAAAGCTGGGCTATTTACATGGCCAAAATGGTCACATTTGTTTGAGTTATTAATTTTCCCGCAAAATGGGTACTTTTTTGAGCAAAAAAAAAATCAAATCATTAACACATCAGATTGGGTCATCCATACATTTTATATTCCACTGACATTACATTTTATATTCCACAATGGCTGCTTCAAGAACCGGAGGCGTACTTGAAGGCAGTCATCATGTGCAGCTACCTGCGCTGCGACGCCCAGGACATCACCCAGATTGGCTACGCTGGCCTCAGGAGCCTCCTGCATGAGCGCAGACGGGCAGCCACTGTCAGCAGCTGCAGCATCCCCGCAGAGCAGCACCTCCCCCAGCACGGACTCCGCACGAGCTGCAGTGGCGGAGCAGCTGGCGCCGATGGCTGAGCAGCTCGCTGCCCTGAACGCGCCTGACGGCCCACTCAACACTCTCTCGGCCAAGGTCAACAACATGGAAGCCAGAGTCGCCCTTAAGCCGCTCCAGCCTCAGTTTACTGCTACGCAAGAGCACATTGCCACCAAAGTTTCCGAGGCCACAGCCACTGTGACCACCCGCCTTAACCAGGTGGAAGGCCGAGTCGGCCAAGGCACCGTGAAACTTGAGGCAGTTGCTGCCAAGGTAGACGCCCTGGCCACGCAGGTCCCCGAGATCGCCGAGCGAACGGCCACCATCGCCGCCCAACCTGCTGGTAGGGCTAGCGATGACCCCTCGACTCGCGCCTCCTGGGCGGACCTGCTCAAGAGCCAGGCATCCTCTACCACGACCGCCATCACCACCAAGCTCCAGGAGCTGCTGGAAGACACGCGCCGCGAGGCCGCTGACCGCGACCGTCGCCGCTGCCGGGTCATCCTCAGGCGCTTCGACATGCCGCGCCGGAGGAGACCCCAGACTCTCTTCTCGACGAGCTGAAGAAACAGCTCTTGGCGTGCATGCAGCTGCCAGGTGCGATACTGCAGGGCGCCTACCGCCTGCCCCATCCACGGGCCAAGGCTGGGCCCCCTCCAGTGGTCCTCACCTTCAGTGACATCACAGCCCGAGTTCGGTTCCTCTCTCGCCGCAAGAAGCTGGTGGACACCTCCTGGTCGCTTGACGACGACCTGACGCCAGCCCAGCAGCAGCAACGCCGCGATCAGTGGCCCGACTACATCCGCCACAAGACCAACCCCGAGAAGCCCCAAGTGTACTGGCGGGGCGGGGACCGCTATGTCAACAAGAAACTGTGGTTAAGCCCCCGGCCCGGGCTCCCGGCCCGGGATAGAGCACTCAAGCTAGTTGTCTAGATGGGGGCAATCGATTCTGGGATAGCTTAGGCATTACAGCACTTGAAACGATATTAGCGCACAGCGTTATAGTACCTTCAATTAGCTCTGGCACCTTGTGGCCATCAGCTTGCGCCTTAATTAGCCGACGTCTTGAGCCCATCTCACATTTGTAGCATAAGCTATGCGTCAGCCTACCTATGGTATTGCACTGGTTGTATTGCACCCACAGTGTTGCGCCCCGGCACCATGCCGTGGAGAGAGCGCTCGATCTGTGGCCTGCCCACCTGCGGCAGTGAGAGAAGCTAGGGCGCCCTCCCTCCTTCTCGCTGTGTATATAGGGTTGAAGGTAATTCCTTTACTCTGTACTGGCACCCACGTGACGCAGTCACGTGCTTATTAATAAATTATTTAATATTCCACTGAGTGGGGGGAAACACAACCCCACCCTAGCTGTGCCAACAAACCTAGTCACGTGCCGCCAACGCACGGTACACAACCAGCCATAGCCTTAGCCTAGTTCTAGTACAGCCATGCTACGCCCTGGCTATGTTCAGATTACTTGCCCACGCTCCTTGCTATGACATGCTCACATGGGTCTTATTGCACCCACAGTTTGCCGGATCGTTAGCCTGTCCTTTTAGCTAGCCGCGCCCGATTGCAGCTGTGGCATGCCTTTGGCATGAAGGAGACTGGGGGTCTCTGCCCTTTCTCCTGTAGTGCACACACAGGGATTAAAAGCACTTCGGTGCTCCGTGACTCCCCAACGGGAGCACGAGTTTAATTAATTAATTAAACACAACCCCAAAGTTTGAGCTCATTCTGACAAGCGCAGCTCAAGTTATTGATTTTCCTGTGATGCCACCTGGGTAGACGCTAAAAGAGAATTGAGCTAGTGCTGAGCCAAAATGACATCTGTTTTGCTACCCTAGACACCCAAAAACATGCCCACTTTGATCACGGAGTGTGAGGAGGATGTCCGGAGCGTCATACGCCCCACCCCTCCATCGGCACAGCCAGCCTTGTGAGTCTACCCTTATCAACAAGGCTGGTAGGACGACACGCCTGAGTGCTCAGCATATGTCATGACATCATGCCTATCTCAGGCTAATAATGTGTGATTTTGTGCCAACAACCAAGCTGTTCCACCCAACAACACATTAAAAACCATCTTCCAAAATGCCCAACAAGCCGGACATGTGGAGGAACACACATGCAGTATATAAAGAGAAAATTTTTATCCAGCCAACCTGTGGCTAGCTGCTCTGGTTAGCATGACAAAGGCTATCATTTACTCAGTGGGAAAGGTGAATTGACCATTGGAACAACCTACCTGACGCATGTGCCACCAAAGCATTGTGTCCCGCAAAATGCACACTGCCTCCATTCTAACAAGCACGAGCCACTTTCTTTAGGAGACAGGTGCCAGCTCGTCAGTGTCTGGGGAAAATGATGCCGCTGCTTAGGAAGACCGCGTGAATTTCCTCGAACACAACTGTCTATAAAGCAAAAGAAATTTCAGAGAAGCATGGAAATAAAAGCATTACACCTTCCCGACAGGTTGTGGGCCACGCGCTGCAGCAAGCCAGCCACGTCACAGACGAACTTGCTAAAAAACATCCAGGAATCTAGCGGTGCAGCGCCAGGACCCGCAACTTCATGGCTGCATCTGGCCGGAAAGAAGGCGAAAAGCTTACGCTCAACGAGCTAAGAAAGCAGGAAAACGCTAGCTTAAGACGTTTAATACAAGAACGTACCATAGCGGGCATTTATTCGTGCCCAGGAGCACAAGAAAGGCCACCCTTTCATGGAGAGGTTGGGCGCGCATCGCGCAGGCCTAATGTTATCTTACCGCAAAATGACGGGAAAGGTAAAGATAGCAGCGGGAATTTTCACGGCTTTAGAAACATCATTAAACTAGCTTCCATTACGACCATCAGAACTGGCAACAATCGACAATCACACGGGCAGGCATCCATTATACTTTATTCATCCCGATAGAAATTCAGGCCGGACCCCCGGCCCTGCCGATGGTAAAGAAAAAAAGCCCACGACATGATCGCAACCATCCCACCATAAAGTAGAATCAGTAACTAATTTTCTCCAACAATCGAGCATTTTTTCTGCTTTCCGCGAGCCAGATTTGTCACGTTTCGTCTAAAAGCAGTCGCCATGGCCACTTCCGCAAGGGGTGCGCGCACTGTGCACCCACTTTTCACGGTACGGAGGGTACCGCGGAATTTTTTTGGCGCGGAAAATATTCGCCGCGCCGAGTCCCCTTAATATGCCGCGGCCGCCGCATGCAGGGCTTGTGATAGACACGCCTGCCATGGTATCGATGGCCCGCAATACATATGCATAGAGGGAACATCATGTGCTTCACTCAAGACGTCCGTGGGGCACTTATCTGGCATGACGCGGCTGACTTGTGCCGCACCCCCCGCTGCCGCCGCCTTGAGCTCAGTTGTCCGCCTTGAGCAGCTGTCGATCGGAGGACGTGGGCCATGCAGCTGGGAGCCTACGCCGGCGCGCGCCTGACAATGTGTCCGGCGCCGCCACGCTGGGCGCAGCCTGCTGGGGTCGCAGAGATGGGCTGAGGTACAGTAGCGCCCCTGCGCCGACCCCGGGGATCGACTTGCTCCGGCGCGGCGCCTGCAGGGGCCGGGGTGGGCAACAAGCACATCATGCACAGCCACCCCAAGTGGGGTGGGTAGGACAGGTTCCAGCCGGGCCCGCTTGGCCGGCCGGCTACATATCCACATCCCAACCGAGCTGGCGGCTCAGTGCTCCTTGGCCGCCTGGACCTGGGCATCGGACGCCTTGTACCGATACACCTTCATCCCACGGGATGAGATATAGTCCCTATGCTCCCAGTGCACCTTCACCCGCCTATGCGCCAAGTCCAAATCCACCACCATGCCTGGCCCTTGCATCTGCCCCCGCTTGCCAATTAAGGAATTCTCCTTGTGAAACAAGACCAACCCCCCCAGCTCCAACTCCTGCGACAAGTCAGGCTGGGTGCAGTCTAACTGCCGCCTAACCTCAGCGGTGGTGGCGAGGTGGGCCTCCCAATGGTCTGCCACGTCCGGAGGGTAAATGCCCGACTGCAGCCCCCGCGCGGTAATAAGACCTAGTCCCTGCGGCAGCTTGAAAAGCACTTGGCTGTTGTACGTACTTATCCAATGTCCATGAGCAAGCGGCACCACAGCGCGCGTGGTGCATAAGGCTGCCCCGCGGGCTTGATTATCCTACCCCGCTGGCCTGCTGCTTGGCTGCCATGCCCTTTACAGTACGCTGCTGATGTGCCTATCAATCAGCCCCAAGTTGCCATCATTGGTCCTGCCACCCAGCAATAACCACCATCTCACAGCCCTCCCGCCCCACAATGCAGTCACATTGTTGGTCCAACATGACCTCAGAAATGGGAAAGAATTGAGACATGGCAATGCGCAGCCCCCGCCACAAGGACTCCTCTACCATCCTTGGCAGTGGCTCGATGGCTACTAGGAACTTGGTATAGCGATCCATCAAGACTACATAATAGTCCCCCTCCTCCAAATGCATGACATCCCCCACTATAACCTCCCCCGGTACGGGGAAGGAGTCTTAGCATGCCAGCGCCTACGCTTCTTCCTGCATGACACTTGCGCATGCGTGGCACTCCTCTAACTCCGCCTGAGCGACCTTCAACCCCGGCGCGCCGGCCCCTGTCATAAGCCGAGTCGCCCAGTCTAGCGTTTGCCCCGCCACATGACCCACCGCAATTATAAGGTGAATCTGGTGAGCAAGCAATGATCCGCAATCCTATGGCCGTGGGGGTGGTGCCATCCCCTTCTATGCTAGGCACCTGCCCCGCCAAGCTCTCTGCATATGCATTCCTGTTGGCAATGTGCTC
>RPFO01000299.1:784806-977306 GCA_009746045.1 Mesostigma viride | reverse complement strand
ATTATAAAGATGAGAAGATGTGAGATGGCGAGGGGTTGGCAAGGGTTCTGAATAAAATGAAGCATATAATTTGCTTGCTTACAATAGCGACTGTGAGCGCCTTAGGTGTGTAGTGTCGCTCAAAGAACTCCTTCACGTCCCAGCGGCCAAAGGACTTTATGTCTTTCTCTGCCATAAGTGCCATTGGTGACGATAACGCAGGGACAAATGCGCCAGCCATCAGGTCACGTGAGCGGTGCGAGCAGGGAAAAAATCGGAAAAAAAGCAACGTTCAGGGCTCTGCCCAGGATTAGGGCCAGAATGCATGCAGAAAGAATACAAAAGCAGCGGCCATCTCAAGAAACGTACATGTCAATTAGGGACTGATGCCTACGGTGGCCTTCTTCCAAATTCATACTGAAGAATGTCTGGGCGAAAAAACTCTTGAGGGGATGGCCAGAAGGCACCATCACAGATGTCACAAAACCAAACATGTGATTGGAAACCTTGTAGATATCTCCCAGGTGCAAGCTGCAACACATCCCCGTGCGTGCCATATTGGTGCGACTTCCTTCTTCCTCGAATGAAACTGTCCGTACCGTAGCCAATGACAGGTCGACCATATGGATGCGTCTGGAATGCGGCGTGGCTGAACTGCTCGAGAAACCTGCCGATGGGGGAGTTGTCCACGCGCAGGCGGCGCTCATCCAGCACCACATCCTTCTCGCGGTACAGCTCCCGGAACACAGGGTAGCGGAAGCGCTCCGACTCCAGCGCCATCCAGAGCTCCAGCTTGTTGGCCGGCAGAGACACAAAGTACTCTGCAGGTGACGTAATGACCATGCACATATAGCAACAGTTCCACCAGCATGGTTTGCGGGTCATGATATCTTAATCTATGCGATATTGACTGATTCACGTGGCCCCACTTGGCATCCATGACAATTGAATAGAAAGCGAAAGACAAAGCCCATGCATTCTAGTCTGCGTCACATTAAGCCTTCACCTCACTAAATGGTATGCAGGCAGCAGTAGATGCTTAATGCAAGCTTTGACAAATATGCTGATGCCATATGCCCTCCAGGTTTCAACGATGTCTCTAGTGGAGCAACTAAGAGCACAGCTGGGACTGGCAGACAGTGCCAACTG
Organism: Mesostigma viride; assembly: GCA_009746045.1. NCBI lineage: Eukaryota > Viridiplantae > Streptophyta > Mesostigmatophyceae > Mesostigmatales > Mesostigmataceae > Mesostigma > Mesostigma viride. Next base: position 976,178 of record RPFO01000299.1, on the reverse strand, counting down.
AGTGCAGTTTCACTTTATGTGGCCACTAATGTATAGCTCACGGTAAATGACCAAAATGCTCTTACTTGTGGAGTCATGCGAGGTCTCGGCGTTCAGTCCCACACCCCCTTCCCTGGACAGGATGGAGCCGAACTCATTTGGTACAGCATACTTGTCAGCCTCATCTTGAAGCTTGTTCTGTTCCAAGACGTGGAGTGTTGCAAGGAGGATTGCAAGCAATACCGTTGAGCACGGCTCCAAAGCACACTTCTATACATCATGGATGACATGATAACGTAGCATCAGTGTTTCATCTTCTCACGAATGAAAAGACGAGAGGTAAGAGCAACTAAGGGACCTGTGCAAGGGAGTTTTAACAGCCATTCTATATGCAACATGGGCAAGGGCTTTCAGGGTGCCTTAAAGATGGTTGAGTTAGAAATCTGCAGGGATGTTAAACACAGAGCGTGAGAAATGACTAAGGGTACAGCCTTCTTGAAAGCATGGAAATGCAACCAGATATCGAGGCTGCTTAAACTTAATTGAGTTGAGGTGAGTGCCACTGTTCTAATAGACTTGCTAGAGATAGGGATTTTGTTATCCACAGCATTATGGTAGTTCTGGACAGCAGCAAGTAAAACAGAGCTTGAAGGCATCGTTCAGAAGTCACAGGATTGATACCTCTGCCAGTGTCTGTGCACAAGTAGTCCAGCAGACAAAGAGGTCTACCCATGACGTACTAGTTTCTCCTTCAAAATCACCGCTTGCGGCAGATTGCCCATGGCCTTGGCTTCCCGCAATTCAAAGAAGACTGCAAGGTGCCACAACCAAAGTAAACAATCATGCCCACATATCTTTAGTATGGTTCATTGCGCATCAGTATCTGGCAAAATGATCCTGCACTGCAAGGTAAAATGACCCATGTGAGTCAAGCTAGGCAGGGCAGTCTAAAAAATGTATGTCAAAGGGCTTGAAAGATAGGTGCTGAAGCTAAGGTCCATTGGAGTGCCTTCCTACCAGAGAAACAAGTTGATTACATTAAGTGTGTGCAGGCTTTACCAGTTGAGCCTAGCCACACCCTTAAAATTATTGTACAAGTCCTTGTCAAGTTAGGCCACTTCACCATGCTGGGCCCCAGCACCCCCCCTCTTGGTCCAATCTTGTCCCCAACAGCAGCGAGGGTGGGTGGGTGGGAACTGCAAAAAAAGGCTTCTCGACGTTCACCACACCACTCTAAGTACGGTGTGAAAATGAACAACAAAGCATATGGTCTCAAGGTGCCGCACCACCCTCAAAAGGGCGGGCACGGTTGACAGTAGGCACTAATTCCGGCGAAACGCCGGCCCCCTTCTACTCTAGTCCTATCTTAAACAAGCACCTCACGTGGTGTAGGTGACGTACGGTAGAGCTCCGCTACAGATTGCAGATCGGCCCCCTGTGAGCCCGCCGCATCATAAATATAAAATGAGCAGATAGCTCAGAAAGTTGCTAATAGGACGTTGTCAAACAAAACAGCAGGCTTTTATGGCTGCCCCGTATCCTTCAGATTGCAATTTCATGCCTGGCTGTACTGACGCTGATGGACAGATCACAGACGTTGCGCTGTTTGGCATTGCAGGTGCAGATGCGAGGCTGAGTTTATACAGACCCAAAACCATTTGGACAAAGCCCAAAACATTGTGCCATGTTTTAGTGAATGGTAAGTATAATCATAGCTATTGTGAAGGGCAGAGATGCAAGGAAATCTGGGGCGATACACAAAACAGTTAAGGCCAAGATGGCCAGCAGAAAACTAGACACTAACTGTTTTGATAGGGCAAATGGCAGCTATCCGATGATTTACATTGCTGCACATTCCGTCACATATAATCTGAGATGGACACTTTCACACAACAAACAAAGTGCAAAGAGCACTAGAATAAGCCCTCTGGCAGAGGAGTTCAATACTTCAGTGGAGAACCTGACAAGCTCATAGCGACAAATTGGAAAATCCAATCACAAAATCGTAACAACTAAACTGTGCAATTAGGACAGACACTCTCATCCGGTGTAAAATGTTGTTTCATGTTCAGCCTCAAAGCTGGGATCTGGTAACGACAGCATTCAGGATGACATAACACAGAGATATCTTCGTTCACACACCTTCGTCCATCTGGTCGAGGAGCTTTGCTTCCGCGCGGTAGTTGCTGGTGCCGGTTCTCGGTGTCCCCTGCGAGCATTTAGCGAGCATATTGCAGCCAGAAAGCAGACAAACTTAAGCCAACATAGCCTGAAACAACGTGCAGATCAATATAACGCACATGGAGAGATGTCCTGCTGGCATCATCACCGTCACATCTTGCGATTGAACTGCATTTGATGATATCTGTTCGAGGCCAATTTGCAAAATTACCAGCAGCCAACTCTGGGATCATACTACAGGGAGTTATCCGTAGAAAAGAAATTGCACCTAAGATTACACTAACTAAATCAACACGTGTGCATAACACCTTTCAAGTTAAGGCGCTACTAAGGACTTCAACGATGTGCATAGCTTGCCTTGAATGCCATATGCTCAAGCATATGCGCTAATCCCGTCTTTCCATCCTCCTCGTTGGCGGCTCCAACATCGGCGTATGTATGACATGACACGACTGTAATTGGCAAATGAACATAAAAAGGGAGTGAAAAAGCCATGTTTGAATGCACATCTTGAGAGCAATCGACAGGACGAGGTGCAGTTAGAGTACGGAACTTGAAGAAAACGTCAATTCGAATACGGGGAATTATAGGGAGATAAAGGAAGAAAGCAACCGGCACTTCTTACTTGGGGATGTATGGCGTTCTAAAACCACGAATTTCATGCCGTTATCCAGCGTAAATTGCGCCACACGCCGCTCAAGCTCCTTTTCAACTCGGGAAAATACGGACGAAGTGGGCGTTGCAATTATGGGTCCCGAGCTAGCGAAGGCAGGAGAGACCATGGTCGGCAACAAAGCAAGCCCTGCAGCTTGCAATGCGCTTCTTCTGGTCAATAATATAGCCTGATCATTTCCAGCCGCGCACTTATCAACGTTTGGATTGCTAGCCGGGCCGTCACGCGGTCCCTCGGAAGCATGGCATAGTATCTGCAATGGTTGGGCACGCGCAGGCCGATGAATACGCAGAGATTGCTTGGAAACGTTGATCTTTGAACCAGGTAAACAGTTCGGAGGATTCGATGCAGAAACATGAATCCCGAGCCCTGGCGGAGATAACAGTGAGGTTGCCATTGCCGGAGCGGACGTCGGAGTGTACTAGAGCTAGGTGCAGGATTATCGCATTCTGGACTAAACGCTCCAACTCAATGCATCCAAACCTCCAAACTTTTCAGATAGACGTCCAATGGAGGATTGCTGCGTGCTGAATTTGAAGCACGAAGCGTTTTTTGGACGAAGTGATGATCAAGCAGAAGCGTCTCACCGAAAATCCGAAATGCCGAGGAAAACCGAGGGAAAACCCCAGGTGGCAAAAATGCTGGTTACCTGTGGTGACGTGGCAGCTCGGTATGTCCGTGCTGGCGGCTGCCACGAGATCTATCCGCGCCAAGCCCACGGCCAAGCTCCACATTTCACCCTGGCAGTCTGAGAACGGTTGCCCGAATCGTGGCCTCTCACTGGCTTGGATGCCGAGGTGGAACGTCCTCCATCAAATTATCAAGGTGTGACTCGATGGCAAGATGAACCTGTCCAGCGTGGCACCATAGCCGGAAATCTGCAACAGTAAAATGGCTTCTGCAGCGACATTATCCTGCAGCAAAGCTGTCTTTGCAACAAAAATTCACAAATTGCAAGTAAACAGTCGAGAATGCGTCGGTGTCTCTCCTGTGATAGCACACAGGCGTGCCGCGCATGCGAATAATCGGATATCCGAGTTTCTGGGGACGAAAATCCGCCCCTGCAACCTTTCTGTGGTGCGTTACGGTACCATTTTCCCGGTGTAATTACCTCGTATTGTTCGCCGCGTATTGCCCGTGTGCGCCTGCACATGGTTTGAGCTCTCAGATTCTCATCACAGTACCCGTCCTTGTTCGACTGATGAGCGGGCTGCATGCAGCAGACGACTTTATGGCATTAAAGGCCAAGGTAGCTGCCAAGGCTCTGACCGGCACGGTCATTACGCCAAAAGTTTAGAGCATGAGCTGGTGTACACTGTACCCATGCCTGCCCTTCTGGTGCGTTATGTGCGACGACGCACGTACGCCAGTGTAAAATAGAGAGAATCAGGAAATATAGAAACGAACATTAATCGATCAGTTTTGCCGATGCATAACTATTCTTCAGCCGAATACAGGGCGTTGCACAGCCTTGACTTTCATGCCCTTGTCCATGCTGAGGGGTGTCGGTTGCTTCTGATGAATAGCCACAATACTGAGGTTTTAAATTGGGTGACAACTCAGTTCTTGCTGTGGTACGACGCCTCTTGCAGGAACGCCCTGCCGCTGGTGCTTCTTGCTTGCCTCGCTATGGGACAGCTTTCCAGGTTGTCGCAGCCGCGGGGAGCAAGGTATAACCAATTATGTTGACAGGTATTCCATGATGTTTGGGCGCTTTTGCCAGTTGTTCGCCCTCCAGTTGAAACACAGATTGGATGAACATGTCGTCTGTTGTTGTGCTACCATGTGCGCCGTGCTTTTACAAGTTTCATGGTTTAGATTACCGGATAAATAGATATTTTTGCCTCTCAACAACCCATGTCATTCATTGTGGTTGTGATGCTTATTGTGGTGAATGTTTTTCACACTCTGCCCGTGCTTGCCGCATGCATGCCATGCCTCTGGATAAACAATATCCCTGGATGCACCAGGGCAAGGTGGCCGTGACGGGAGCCACCGGCTTTGTGGGCCGAAAGCTTGTGGATATGCTCATTCAGGGTGAGTCGACATTTCTAAACCGAGTTGTTAGGTATGAACACGTGCTGTAGCAGGGAAAAATTAAGGGCCATGCCATTAAATATAATGGCAGACGTGAAACATGGAAGCTCGGGACCAGGAAGCCGGACGGATGCCATTGAATATACCTGGACAACATAAAGCCTGGGCTGTGCCATGGGTGGTGAAGTTAGGCATTCATGCCAGCACACACATCGTTTTTCACAAATAGGTTTAAGCCAGAGGTGTATTTCTTTAAAGGTGGTTCTCTTGACACAGGCAGACGGGTTCTTCATTGGCGCACACATGCCTGACATCTCTGACACTTGTTGTTCAACCCATAAGCATTATCTTTCCCAATCCATTCCAGCATTCTCACATAATTGTATCTGTCTCAATGTAAGCGCAACGCTACACAGCCGTGTGTATTTAGATTTGCGGAGTTAGATTCACATGCATTATGCCCGTTGCCTCCATTGATGTCGGCATCTTCCCTTCTGCCTTCAGCCCAGAACCCTGCCCGTTCCCCCGTCCCCCTTCCCCCCCCCCCCCCCCCCCCCCTCCCTAAAAGTTCAGCGCCCCCAAACCTTCATTGTGCAGTGAATACTGATTTTCAAGGAACTTGTGTCGTGTGCTTGAGTCAACATGGGCTCTCAAAGGCTGCAATCACCATTTCCATTCGGCACTGTGTGCTCTGCTTGCTGGGGTGGTGGTGATTGATTTCCACATGCACTGTTCGTACGGAACTTCCGATCTGGCGGCCCTTTGCTGCCACACCTTGTGTTGCCACGATCAGAGGGCTACGATGTCTGCGTGCTGACACGGGACGTTCGGAACGCCCAGAATACGTTCCCAGGTGAGCCGCGATACTTGCTCCTGGGCCCACATTATCGGAAGCCAAACCTCTTTTGGTGGGATCACGTCCTAGAAGAAACATGTCGTCGTTCTAGGTGGTTAGTAAACAGTGTGGGACCCTTCCGCTCTCGAGACAATCCTCCCCCCCATTTGTGTTCCAGGTGTGAGACTCCTGAGACTGACAGCCCCGCTTCCGTGGCTGAACATGCTGGCCGTGCAGCAACATGAACCACAGGTTTGGGTCATAAGTGTCGAGGCATCGCCTTGGGACGGTCAGCTGTGCATGCTGTGCCCTGGGCCTTGCGCGGCATGGCTGCATGGCAGCATGATGTGGAGGGCTCCTCGTTACGTCTGCCTGTGTCATGTTTCGAATGGCAGGCCACATGCCCAGCAAAGACATCTTGTTCGTTCGTTGGCAGCAGTCAATTCACCAAACATTGCTCAGAGCGCTCTCGGCAATTCATTGTTGGTGGTTGCAACACCATATGAAATTGTAGCAGAACCAAACGTCCAAGAGCCCAGAGTGTATTACAGCCGCATGCTGCCTTGAGTAGTGAGTAGCTAGTCTTCCCTGAACGGCGCCTGCCTTCCTGCCGGTATCCTCGGCATCACTTGGTATCCTTCCCACCCCACGTGCTCACAGAGAGCAAGTACCCATCGGACCGCCTCACCAGCGTCGCCGTGCCTGGGTGGTCCAAGGCCATCTGCGGGTGCAAGGCTGTGGTCAACCTGGCAGGGGCCCCCATCTCGGCGCGGTGGACCCCAGAGGTTTGTCTAGGTTCCACGTTGTATGCTACGATCACTTAGCCCGTCGACTTGCCGAGCACAAAATGTTCTTGTATTGATCGGCCCAAATCCTCCATATATCAGCTGGAGGCCGCGCTTCTTGGTCATACTCTCAGGGCTGCGCTTCTTTAAAAGTCATGTCACAATCTATTCTGAAGATTCTTAGCTGATTAGCTACCTTTTGTACAAGTAATTTAATTTGGTGACATTTTTCTGGTACTCCATACACATTTGTTCTGACCTAACGGCTTCCCCTCTTCTTTTTCCCTCAGCCCTGGAACAGCATGCACCTGTGTGCCTTCAAGGGCGTTGCATCTGGGCTATCGAATTGGCAAGCTACAAGGATTCGCACTGATGAGAAGTAACAGGAACTCTTGCACTGTGGCACGTGGATGCTACCTGCTGCCATCTGCTACGCTAGTCCCGCCATCGCCCGCCTTGGGTCCCTTGGCAGGGGTATCAGCGGAACGCCTGCTAGCGACGCGCCACACCCTGCAAGTATCATCTGCTAACTTGGCCCCATGCCCACTGCCATCCTGCCTTGTCCTTGCACCTTCTGTGTGCCAGGTGAAGGCATCCATCATGACCAGCCGAGTGAATGCCACCGAGAGGGTACGTGCTGCCGTGCCACATGTGGCTCCGTGGGACCTTCTGCCTCGCACACACCTGTACATGCTTTCCATGCCTGTGCCGATCACGATGGTTTGCCGAAAGGGTAGTTCCATGCGGTCACATGCTGCAGGCACTTGGCCAGCTCGACTTCCGATCCTTAAACTTAGTGGATGTAGTATTGCTGGGCCTGTGTGCTGAGATGACGACCTGTGCATGCATTCCAACAATTTTGTCCTCGCGCATGCACCCCAGGGAAAATCGTCAAAGACAATCTCTGCTGTCTTGGGGCCATGAGGCAGCCGTGTATAGAATGCTCGTTTCACAGTCCATGTCGCTTGTTCCAAGTGGGTCATTGGCTGGAGCCGTGCAATGCTGCGAGGGTTCTGGGTTTGCAAGTGTGCATGCCTATGGTGTAGTTGCGGTTGGTGGATATTGCCACCGCTCCAGGCTCAACAACATCATGTTTCAACGTCCCATTGCAAGCCATGGTCCTATCTATTCAAACCAGAGCTCCTGGCTCGCGTGCTGCGGTGCAAGACCTGGTGTGCCCTTAGGCTCCTCCAATAATTTATACTGTTACCCATTCCCCCTCGCACACATCATGCAACACCAACATGCACTCATCATACAAAATCATGCTACATTTCTTCCACTCGGGTGCCTCAGGTCGCGCGCGCCATCAGCGAGTGCCCCGCCGAGTCCCGCCCCTCAGTGCTTGTGTCGGCGTCCGCGGTGGGCTACTATGGATGCAGTGACACGGCCACCTTTGAGGAGGCGAGCAAGCCCGGTTCCGACTACCTCGCCCAGGTACCTTGGACTTGGAGGCGAGGAACCTTGGTCCATGAGATGAGTGCAGCGATTCCTTGGTCTATGATATCTTAGTCCATGAGATGAGCGCCGCGATTCCTTGGTCTATGATGCCCTGGTCCATGAGATGAGTGCAGCGATTACTTGGTCTATGATGCCTTTTGTCCATTAGATAAGCGCAGTGATGTGAGGTGCTTGAGTGCTGGCATTTCCGCATGCTCATGAAAGTGAAGTAAAGACACATATACCATGGGGACAGCCAGCGTAGGCCAGGAATACAAGAATCCGGACAATTGTAGCTCGAGCCTGCCGTTATCTTTTCCGCGTTTTCGAGTCGTTCAGGATGATGAATATGAATGGAGATGGAAATGTGTAGCCTTGTGCATAGAAATTATGGCTGGCTTACGTGTAGAGCGACTAAATGACCTAGACGGTGGGGCCGGAAACAGCTTGCTTGATCAGGGCGTGTGTTTCGAGCCTAACTGGCCGGGAGTGTCTAGTGGTGAGCACCATTGCTGCGATTGCTCTCCCATCATTTACGAGGAAATACCTGCACATGGAAAACCACTGAAAAGGTCTAGCTAGTCAGTCATTACGTTAGCCATGCCATGTTTCCAAACGTCCAAGAACTGCACATGGTGCAAAAGCAATAATCCGGAGGACATCACTTGCAAGTGTTCGGCGGGAAACAAAAGCCCGCGTATTCCATAAAACATCATGTTACTGTCTGTTTGAATATCTGCTTGAAGGTTTATCTTGGAAACAAAAGCAGCCTTGACACGCAACAGCAGCTGGCAGGCTTTTCTCGCAGATGCCAGCACCTGGTAGTACTGCTACATTTCTATCGCCATGCCTCCCTTCGTGCCATTACCAGTTGCTTGGGCAATACCATTTCTTGATGCACCCTAATTTCACCGGTCCTTGCCCCATTCAGAATTTGCATTATGCAATGCTGGGCCCTTCCCTATCTGGCATTCCCCGCCTATACCTTACATACCTAAACCGTGCTCTCGTCCTCATCCACATCACATCCGTTACTCGTGGAGGGTCCGCTGCCTGCCCTCCTGACGCTTGCATGTCATCTTGCCCCATGCCTCATGACACCCCACCAGGTGTGCCAAGCCTGGGAGCAGCAGGCACGCAGTGTCCCTGAGGGGGTCAGTGTGCTCATCGTGAGGTCGGGCATCGCGCTGGATACCAATGGGGGGGTGCTTGGTGAGTCTAGCTTCTATATTGCATGTATCAGTGGAGCTAGGCTTGCTGTTCCACAGCACGCCTCGGTTTGTAGCCCAGGGTGCAGCCGCTGGTTGCACGACTCCCTTTAGTACACGTGCTTTATGATGCCCGCCCCCGCTCGCTGCCTACCTCCCGTGTTCCAGCGGCACCATGCCCCGCCCTGCGTCCTTACCAGCGAGGCAAGCGTGATGCCGTCCACTATGGAGATGCCTCAAATCAGCTGATGATACTTTGCGTTAGGCATGCACCTGTGCATCTCCTGCTGCTGGCACACACAGGTTCGTGAGGATCCGTTTTAATGTGGCCTCCACCCAGACAGGCAGTGTTTCTAGTAGAGGTTTTTAGGAAACGTCAAAATGTTGACTTTTGCCCCTGACCCTTCCGTCAAAATGTTGACTTTTTGCCCCGGCGTAGCGTCAACGTTTGACTTTTTGCCCCGGCGTAGCGTCAAACATGATGATTGCTTTTCTGGGGGGGGGCTGGCCTAGGCCTGCTAGTTTGGGGAATAGCTTGCAAATATAGACGTTGTCTCATTGATAACAGAAGGGAAAAGGGGCGTCATGACTCATGTGGTGTTGGTACCACAACAACGTGCGTCTATTAAAATGATTAAATTATAGCATTAGTGCATTACTTTCTGAGCCTTTTGAAAAGCCACCGTATCAAAACCCAGCAGTCGCGTGGAAATAAGACATGATAATGATGATATAATCCGGATCACAGGCATTGCCCGTGCGACTCTGCCAGTGTGCCTCTAGGGCATTAGCCGTACAAGGATAAAACAAACAAGTCACACGTGTCAAAAGTGCAGGGCTGACCGCACCCTATAGACTCTGCAAACATTATGCCCATCAAAGCCAACTGCCTGATCCGCTTGTTGTTGCCAGGTTGCTTTCTCCTGCCGCGCTCGAAGTTTTCTTCCCAGATTTCCCTCCGGCAGAGACGGCCGACCCTCGTCCCGCAGTTTCAGTTGCTGTATCCGCAGGCGCTTTCTCAGTGCCGCTTCCAATCTCCCCCGCATCAACCGCCTCGTCAAGCTCTTCTCTCGCCCGCTTGGCATGACGGTGCTTACCCTGCCTATCATCCGCCAAAATCCTGCCAACATCCACGACATCCTTTTCCGCATCATCCGAAGCCGGTCCACCCAGTTTCTTTTTAAACAAACTAGCGATGGACTCTGACTTGAAAGATACAGCACCTTTTTTGTTAGCCATTCTTTACCGCAATATTTTAAAAGTAAAACGCATCCATTGGAAACGACCTAATGCGAGCTGCGACCATTAAAGTATCGCTTCGCCTGCATTTGCCCTCGGTAATCTGTTGCTGGCTTGCTGCGTCCTTTTACCTCCACTACACCGTGACAGGCAAAGCCTAGAACAGTGCCAAGTGCCCAATGTGTGTCTCAGAAAGACCTGCTGGCAAACAAACTGGCAAGATTTTCGCACCGTATCATGAATGTTCCAGATAGCAAGTATAGTCCAGTAACAAGGAGTATATTGCACAAGTACTAGTGGTTGACGTTGCGCCCCTACCCCCCGGTCCAGTGACGCCGCGCCTCATGGCGCTCGTCAGTTGACGCCGAGCCCCTTGTGTTCGAAACCCGTTTGACGCACGAACACTTCGCGAACGTCAAAATGTTGACGATTTGGCATTTTTTTGGCGTCAAAGTGTTGACGTTTTACCCTAAAATGTTGACGTTTCATGGCGAAATTTGTGTTTTGCGTCAACATTTGACGAAAACGTCACGTTACTAGAAACACTGCAGACAGGCCAGCCCACCAGAACCCACACTTGCTGTTTTCCTGTTTCCTCTCTTTCTCCCACGGTGCGGTCTCCGTGCCAGTTTTCGCTCTTTCTTTCTTGTTTGCTCATGATGAATATCTTGCCCTCCATGCCCATGTGAATATTCTCCTCCGGCTCGCGTCTGCTTGTGATCCCAGGGAAGCTGCTCCCCGTCTTCTTGGCATTTGCGGGCGGCCCCCTTGGCACGGGCAAGCAATGGTACGGGCCACACCTGTGGCAGCAGCAGGGCATCCCATTTCAACTAGATGCATTCGCCTGCATTACCGAGATGATACATTCAATTACGGCAGCCTTATACGTGTTTGTGAAGGACATTCTGTCCTCATTCCCTGACTGGCAGTTGCTGCCAAGAAGCCGTTGCCTGCATGTTACCCTTCACGCCCAGAGTGTGCTGCGTGGGTTGTCCATCGCTTGCCGTGCTCTTTCCACGATCAACATGGTGTACCTGGATGCGGAAAGCGATGGGCAAGGTCTGCCCGTGCCTGTGGTGTAGCCATCCACTGCTTGCCTCTAGTGTTCACCATCAGCCAACTCCTTATTTCCCTGCACCATTCCATGTGAAATGCAGATGTGACCTGGATTTGCACATATGCAAATGGCGGGACAACGATCGCAGCTGCGGTGCTAACAACTGGGCACTCCTGGGCGCTAGGAACAAACACACTGATTACGAAAGTTTGTTTCTTAGCTAAATCATCTAGGTCTGTCTGTGAACCTTAGCCAGCCATAATTTCAACGTACACTGCTACATATTTTCACCTTCATTCATTTCGATCATCCTGAGCGACTAAGAAACGCAGATAAGATAGCAGCGGGCTCGAGCTACCATGGTCCAGATTCTCCAACTTTCCAGCCTGTGCTGTTCCCTCATTGCTATATGCATGGTTGGCCAAAAGTTTTCCTTGCAATATGGGTTAGTGCGCATGTCGCATGGTTTTTGCACGCACCGACTCCTCCATGGTCTGCATTTGGGGCCAAACCCTTGCCCTCTGCCTGGTAATTTTGTGTGCACTCGCGTCCAGGATGTCTTGGATCCACCGAGAGGACCTGTGCCAGTTATACTTGCTGGGCGTGACGTCACCGGAGAAGTTCAACGGCGTGGTGAACGGGACCGCCCCATACCCAGCCACCATGAACGACTTTTGCCGCGCTCTGGGCCGCGCGCTGGGTCGGCCCTCATGGGCGCCCGTTCCGGATATTGTGGTGAAGACATTGCTGGGCGAGGGAGCTGTCGTGGTGCGTGGCTTCTGGATAGTTTGCCTGCATTCATGCCTGTGTCATGTGTGCAGCCCAGTGATTCACCAGAATATTAGGCCAGGAGTGCACTGGGCTATGGATTTCACACAGAGGTTTAGACCTTGCATTCATCTCTTTGGACTTTCTGCATGTTAAGTTTATCTGTAACATGCCCATTACCAACCATTGGTTATGGGTTACTGATAGAACCCGCATACTCCGGCAGCAAAGTATCTTCTTTATTGTATTCCGTGCGACTTGGTTAGCTCCAGATTAGGCGGGACTAATCGTTGAAAGCCCTTCTCACGATGTAGCATCTGGCATGAGCAGCAGTCATGCAATGAGCCTTACCACTTCACAAGTGCTTGCCGCATGAGATGATGTGGCCTTGGAAACGGTATATCCATCTTAATGTGCTTTGTGGAATTGTGATGTTTGACTGCTTGCTTGTAAACTGCTGTGCTTTTCATCCAGGTTCTGGATGGTCAGAAGGTTGTCCCGAAGCGGACCCAGGACCTTGGGTTTACTTTCAAGTATCCCACTTTGGATGCAGCACTGAAAGAAATCGTACCACGTGTTTGATCAACGTAAATGGTTCATAGTTGTACCTCATCGCTGTAGCGTAAATGGAGCTTGGTGCGCAGAACACTTGGTACTACATCTGGCCCATATGGCTAACACATAATCTAAATTAATTTAAATTAAACTAAATTATAACATGACTCCGTTGGGAGATCATGTAGCACATATTCCCGTGGATGGATGGCCGAGGGGGGGGCAAAGCCGCGAAACCGAGCTTATCTAACTCTAAGCTAATCTTATCTAGAAAACCCTACCTATTCTACTCAGCAAAGCGCCCCTTCCGCTTGGGGGGAGGGGGCTTGCCCACAGGGGTGGGCGTATGAGCCTGGACAATGGTCTTCCACCTCTTCTTGTCCTGCATAGCAGTCCAAGCAAGAGAGAGGGAGTGAATGCGATGTTCAAACTGAGCTGGGACCACTAGGTCAGCCAGCAACTGCTGTGGGTAGGTCATGACATGTTTGCCTACCTTCTTAGGAATGTCCTTGGGGCCAGGCCAGGTCAGGATATGCCGCCCTGGCTGGCCAAGCCGCTGGGGGCCGGCCAGACCGAGGTCGGTGTCTACCTGGCTGGTGCGAGCAAGATGTCCTACGAATGCTATCCTACGCTGTCTAATCTCGTTCGAAATGCGAGGCATGCCCTGGTACAAAGATTCTAAAGACTATGCGTGGAAAACCCTACATTCAGGGCCTGACGGAGCAGCCTGGTTACTGGCCGTGCCGTCTAGCTTGGCCGCCAGCGTGTCCATGACCGTCCATGCCTCAGCGCCATACGTGAGCACCGTGCATGAGGACCAGGGCCTTGAGGAGCATGCGCTTGCGGTGCTCGCCGAGGGCCTTCGAGTGCCAGTAGGTTTTGAGCGAACGATGCCTAGCCCAGGCCAGGCCGATGCGGGTGTCCACATTGTCGGCGGTGTCAGGAAGCATGCTCCCCAGCAGTTTGAAGCGATCACGAAACGGGACCTCCGTCCCGTCTAGCAGCCGCAGCAGCAGCGGGCGACTGGAAGCCCCAATCACCATCGCATCACATAATCTAATGCCAACACATGTACACAACTCGCGGCTCCGGAAGGGGACTGCAACACAAATGAAGTACATGCAAGTCATGCATGCCATGCCAACTCCCCCATCTAAACAGCAAGCCTCCTCTGATCCTGGGGGAGCCCAGGGGGGCTTCCACACTTAGTACGTACATTGGTGACATAGTTGTCTCACTTAATATGATGTATAGGTACTCCCCGTGCCCTGGGGTCCGGGTCAATATTGTGGCGGATATAGTTAGGCCACGTACGGGTCCCGCGGCGTTGCTGCTGCAGAGAATGCGTCGATCACGTCATCATCAAGACATGAGGAACCTCACTGTCAAGGAGACAACCACTGTAGTTAGATGTTAATCACTGTAGTTAGATGGCAGCAATGTCACGGAACTGGCCGGTGAGGAGCGCCAGTAGGGGCCCAGCTGCCTTATCCTGGGAATTGGGCAGGCGGTGGGCACCCTGCAAGCGTCGATCAACAAACCTTGCAGCTCTAGTCACGTGAGGAGCTGGTCGTGGAGCTTTCCGAGTTCTAGAGAATCTGGTTTCTCGCGGCCCCGGGGGCCATGTCTGAGTTTTTCTGATCGAGAATGCACTCGGCAGCGGCGATTGTCGCAGTCCGTCGGCTGTGGCGCCAAGCGGCGCTTGTCTTCCAGCTCGATCCTCTATAGCTTGGTGGCGGTGGCCAGCGGTGTGCATTTATTTATTTTATTAAAACACGTACTCCCGTTGGGGAGTCACGGAGCACCGGAGTGCTTTTAATCCATGTATATATGCACAGCAGGAAAAGGGGCAGAGACCCCCCTTTTCCTTCATGCCAGAGGCATGCCACAGAAGCGATCGGACGTCCGATTACACGATCCGAACGGCCGCGGTGTGCATGCATGGTGCGTCCACGGACATCTGGACGTTGCACGCCTGGCTCTTCAGCAGGTCCGCTCTGACAGGAGTGATGTCGATAATGAAGACGAGAAGTCATCGCTCATCCGTGCGCAGGTCGATCCTCCAATTCAGAAAGTATAACTCACGGCTTATCCGCGGGCTTTATGTCTGTTCTCTCAGACAACTATACTCTGCTTGAACGACTCGAAAACGCGGAAAAGATAACGGCAGGCTCGAGCTACCATGGTCCGGATTCTCCCGATTTCTGGCCTGCGCTGGTTGTCTCTTTGATACTCTGCATCCAGGAATTATGGTTGTCTCATGCACGTACTCATGGATGATTGCATTCTCAGATCAGGCATTAAGTGAGACAATTAAGTGCACAGTACGTACTATTTGTATGAGTCTCATGGGAAAAAGCAAGAGGGCTCCCCAAGCATGCACATGATCAAACATTTCAATTTGGGAGTTTGTGGACAAGCCGCATGTAAAGTGCCGCACGCTCACATGACGCTTCTATGTCAAGGAGACAACGAGTGACCCAGCGCAGGCCAGAAATCGGGAGAATCCGGACCATGGTAGCTCGAGCCTGCCGCTTCTATGTGTTTACAAACTATTTATTGATGTGAATTGCAAGGACGTTAAGGTGCCTACCATGGCCTTGATTTTGACTGATATATAAAATGATTCATGCATAACAACTCGTATATTCCCGCCTCAACCAGCTAGCTAGGTGGAAGGCAAACTGTGCGCCGTGCTCATCAAGAAGCTTGAAGCCGTCACCGCCCACGCCGAGGCCCTGGCCACGCAGGTCCCAGTGATCGCGCGGCGCAGACGGCCACCATCGCAACCCAGCCTACCCGGCAGGACTCTGGCGACCTTCCGCCGCACTCCTATGCAGACCTGCTGCGGTCAGTGACCGCCTCGACCACTGACGCCATCGCCACGAAACTCCAGGAGCTGGAAGCCCACCGCCAGGCGGAACAACGGGAGGCCACCGATCGCCCCCGCCGCGAGTGGCGGACCCGTGGTGCTGCGTCGTTCCCCCAAGAAGCCAGGAGAGACGGCAAATACTCTTGCTGACGAGCTCAAGAACAAGCTCCGTATTACCCTCATGGGCCTGTGGGTGATGATGTAGAGCTGCGTGGGTGCCACCGCCTTCCCCACTCACGGGACAAGGCGGCTCCCCCACCAGCCCTGCTCACCTTCCGGTCCTTGGAGAATAAGCGGCTGTTCCTCTGGCTCTCGTTGCAAGAAGTTGCACGACTTCACCTGGACGCTGGGGGACGACCTGACCCCCGCTCAGCAGCAGCAGCGACGCTACCTGTGGCCGGAATACCTCCGCCACAAGCAAGATCCCCAGCAGAGCCGGCCCAAGGTCTACTGGAGGGGTGGGGACCTCATTAATTAATTAATTAATTAATTAATTAGGAACATAACTCCGTTGGGAGTATAATATGTAGCACATATCCCAGAGAAGGGGCATATGGCATATGGCATACGACATTCTAAGCTACTTCCTGCAAGGGTGGGAATGTAAACGACACTTGCTCTAGCTGGTGCACCAAGGGCACCTGCACCACCAGAGTCTCAAGCTCAACCCAACTTTAGAAGGGGAGCCTACCCACAGCAGTTGATGGCTGACCTAGTGGTCCCAGCGCAGTTTGAACATTGAATTCACTCCCTCTCTCTTGCTTGGACTGCTATGCAGGACAAGAAGAGGTGGAAGACCATTGTCCAGGCTCATACGCCTGCCCCTGTGGGCAAGCCCCCTCCCCCCAAGCGGAAGGGGCGCTTTGCTGAGTAGAATAGGTAGGGTTTTCTAGATTAGATTAGCTTAGAGTTAGATTAGTTCGGTTTCGCGGCTTTGTCCCCCCTCCATCCATCCACGGGAATATGTGCTACATGATCTCCCAACGGAGTCATGTTATAATTTAATTTAATTTAATTTAAGGGGAGCCTGTCATGGGGGGGGGAAGATCACCATGGCTATACAAGAGCTAGGGCATGGCTTCTCATAAGAGAGTGACTCTCTGTATAGGCAGGGCTGAGCTAATTCTTAATGCATCATCCATGGGGGTCCCATTATAGGCAAGGCTTGGCTAAATGCTGAAGGCGTCATCCATGGGGGCCATTATGGGCGCACATGCGTGTCTATATATGCGCGCGGGGTAAGGCAGGGCCGCCCCCGCTCCTTCTCACCTTTAAGACCCCGGCGGACAAGATTTCTTTTCTCAGACGCCGCAAGCGGCTCGAGAAGACTCTCTTCACCCTTGATGACGACTTGACCCTGGCGCAGCAACAACGGCGACGGGAGCTATGGCCGACCTACCTCCAGCTCCGGCAGACCAAGGCGGGACAGCCGGTGTACTGGAAGGGGGCGGCCATCTACGTCGGCCATAAGCCCTGGCTGGCAGGCGACCCCCCCCCCCCCCGGCCCCAGCGACTCCAGACGCCCCAGCTTAGGGGAATATAGCAGTAGTAGTGTAGAATAGTTAGACCGTGGCCATGTACATGTACGCCTCCTAGAGGCACTATCCCAGCTAAGCCACGCGCTTTACTTAATCATGTACATGTGTGCCTATGATGAGCCACACCCCAGATGATGCCTAGTTTTATTTAGTTCTGTTGTGCCTATGCAGGGAGTCACTCTCTGCTGAGACGCCCTGCCCTAGCTTCTTTGTATTGCTATGCTGATCTTCCCCCCCATGACAGGCTCCCCCTTCGCTGGGCATAGCTTGAAGATCATGGGGATGCAAGTGCCCTGGTGCACCTAGAGCAAGGGTCCTTTACATCCCCACCCTTGCAGGAAGTAGCCTAGGATGTATGATAGGCCATATGCCCCCTCTCAAGGGCTATGTGCTACATATACTCCCAACGGAGTTATGTTACAATTCAATTCAATTCAACGCACGTGTCTATTAATTAATTAATTAATGGGCGCACATGCGCGTAGGCCACCGCGCGGATAGGGGACCTCATGATCAACCACAAGATGTGGACGCCCACCGCGGGTTAGATCAGCCCTAATTGTAACCATGGGTAGTCATATGTAGTCGCCATCGTAGCCACTGTTGCAAAGAATGAGCCTACTGATCAGCTGGGCAATGAGGATTTACCAGCCATTAATTAATTAATTAATTAATTAATAGACACGTGACTGCGTCACGTGAGCATAAGTCCTCAGTGGGAGGGGAACATGGGATGGAATGGATGGTATAAGCTATCTAGACCTGTCCTAGTTACAGGGGTGTGGGCACCGCGGCCCGAATCGCTATGAATGCCATACTTGGTCACACGCGGAGCCCCCACAGGCTTGGGGGTGGTCTCCTTCATCACTACTTGCCATCTATCCTTGCGCACCATCTGCCTCCATATTACAGACAAACCATGCAGGAGGCTGCCCGGGGGTGAGCCCGTCACGTCTAGTGTAGCACATGTCCATGCCGAGTCTATCACGAAAAGTCCACGGGTGGCGACCCTGCCGCGCGCGGCCGGGGGCACGCCAGGTGAGGACATATCGCCCAGGCTGGGCGGGCTTGGTGCCAGCTAGTCTATCTGATGTACCAGCCATAGCCTCAGCTTAGCCCTTGTACAGCCATGCTACATCCTGGCTATGATCAGTTTACTTGCCCACGCTACTTGTTACTGATGATATTCTGATTTCTGATTTGGCACGCCGCAAATAGTGAAAACGATTTGCGTTCAGTGCATGCCGGTCCGCGGAAAACGCGAAATGCTCACATGGGTCTTATTGCACCCACAGCACTTGCCGGATCGCGTCTATGGCGTGTCCGATTGCCGCTGTGGCATGCCTCTGGCATGAAGGAGAAAGGGGGTCTCTGCCCTTTCTTCCTGTTGTGCACATGCAGGGATTAAAAGCACTTCGGTGCTCCGTGCATGACTCCCCAACGGGAGCACTAGTTTAATTGATGAGGCTTTAGACCCTGTTGGATAGGAGACCCCCGGCCGGGCACCATGGGCGCTGAAAAATCCAACTCCTGTTTCAAACTCCAACATCGCCTGTGCCTCACCACATCATCCCAGCAATTAAAAATTAAATTAAATTAAATTATAACATGCCTCCGTGGGGAGGTCATGTAGCACATATTCCATGATGGATGGGGTGGAGGAAGCCGCGTGATCGAACTATACTAACGCTAGGCTATCTAGAAAATCCTAACTACACTACTCATCAAAACGCCTCCTCCGCTTGGGGGGAGGTGGCTTGCCCACAGGGTCGGGCGTGTGCGCCTTGACAATCTTCTTCCACCGCGTCTTGTCCTGCATGACAGTCCAAAGACGGGAGAGAGAGTGTATGCGGTGCTCAAACTGGGCTGGGACCACTAGGTCGTCCAGCAACATCTGAACGTAGTTGGTGACAGGTTTCCCTACCCTTTTGGGAATGTCCGCGGGGCCAGGCCAGGTCAGAATATGCCGCCCTGGCTGGCCAAGCCGCTGGGGGCCGGCCAGACCAAGGGTGGTGTCGACCTGGCTAGTGCGGGCAAGGTGTCCTACAAATGCTATCCTACGCTGCCTAATCTCGTCCGAAACACGAGGCATGCCATGATACAAAGACTCTGATGACGGACGCTCGGAAAAACCTACGTTAAGGACCTGCCGGAGCATCCTGTAAACTGTGCCGTCGAGCCGAGCTGCCAGTTTGGGTGGGAGGGTCCACGCCTCGGCGCCATACGTGAGCACCGTGAGGACGAGGACCTTGAAGAGCATGCGTTTGCGGTGCCCGTCCAGGCCCTTCGAGCGCCAGTAAGGTGTGAGCGAACGGAGCTTGGCCCAGGCGAGGGCGATGCGGGTGTCCACATCGTCGTCGGTGTCAGGAAGCCAGCTCCCCAACAGCTTGAAGCGGTCGCGGAACGGGACCTCCGTCCCGTCGAGCAGGCGCGGCAGCGGTGGTTTACTGGAGGCCCCTATCACCATCGCCTCAGTCTTGACACTAATCTCCAACCCCACCGCCCGCGCCTCCAGGCCCAGGCAGTCCAGCCAGGTCTGAATGTGCTCGGGGCGCTCGATGAGGGTGGTATCATCCCAGCAATGACCTTCCTTTATTCCATTATTGTTTATGTTATTATTACTACTCTTTACTTGGTCTTTATTTATTATTGTTCGTATTATTACCGTTTACATTTCCTTTTCTTTTTCCTTCCTTTCTTTCTCTTTTTTCTTTTCCCTTTGTAATGTATACTCCTTACCTATTCTTTTAGCCCCTTCGTGTATGTGTGTATGCGTTCCCTCTTTTCCTTCTTAGTTTTGGTTGTTTGTGTTGGTCGTGGTGGTGGTGGTGTGTGTGTGTGTGTGTGTGTGTGTGTGTGTTTCCCTATATCAACCTTTCTTGTTACCCTCTGTCTCCCTCCATGCAGGTCTACCTAGAGATAGCCACGCGGCTCGCGCGGCCTTCGCGTCTTTCCTCTCAGACAACTACCCTAGTCCTTCCACGGCGTTGGATCGCCATGCGTCCATGCATAGTTGTCTCACTTCATACCTGACCACTTGCTGCCACGTGCAATGCTAATGGACGGTAGACACCCAGCCATACATTTTTAATGCCTAGCAACAACACAGCCAGTCATGCTACGTCCATCGCTTCGCTCAGCTTGCTTGCCCACGCTCTCCTTGCCAAGCTCTGCTCATGCGGATCTTTTTGCACCCACAGAATTTGCCGGATCGTTTAATCGGATCCGACCGCTGCTGTGGAATGCCTCTGGCATGAAGGAAAAGGGGTCTCTGCCCCTTTTCCAGTTGAGCATTTACAGGGATTAAAAGCACTCCGGTGCTCCGTGACTCCCCAACGAGGGCACGTGTTTTAATTAATTAATTAATTAATTAATAGTTGCATTCCAGATTGCCAAAGTTAATTAATTAATTGATTGATAGTTGCATTCCAGATTACGAGGGCACGTGTTTTAATTAATTTATTAATTAATTAATAGTTGCATTCCATATTGCCAAAGTTAATTAAGGGGACGGGACACCCCCGAATTTTTTGGCGCCAAAAAATTCGCGCCGGAACCGAAGGTCACAAATTTCACGTGCACGGTGCGAGCACCCCTTGCGGAAGTGGCCATGGCGACTGCGTTCAGGCGAAACTACCACACTAGGGCAGGCGAAATGCAAAAATTTTACTCGAATCTAAAAGGCGATGAGTTTATGATGTTAGTTTGTGGTGGAAATAAGCTGGTTTACAATATCGCTGTTGTTTTTTTATGCCATCGGCATGGGGGGTAATCTGAAGTTTTTGGTCGCGCGGAATGAAACAGAATTCATGATAGCGGCTGTAAAATCGCGTCGTTCTGACCGTGAAGCAGGCATTAATATCGGTTGCATCGAACTCTAAACCGATCTGGTGCTTTTCGCCAGATTTTCGGCCATTATCGGTAAGTAATTGTTCAGACCTGCGCAGTGCGTGTCTGACCTGTCCATGGAAGAACGGCTGTTGTTGCACGCCTGGGCGAGGGATTTACGAGGGCAAGGTACAGATTTGTCGTGAATGTTATCTGCTATCAGCGCTTTCTTCTCTGAGCTCATCGTTCGAGGTTTTTTGCGTTCTTTTGGGGCAGTTTCTGCCAGCTAGCTCGCCGTCGCTTGCCGTTGTGTTGTCGAATACCTGGCAGCTTTATATTGTTTTCGTTGATGTCGTGATCAGGGCCGCTTCAGTCGCAGCCTATAGCTCTTCGGGAAGGTATAGGGAATTTCATAAAACGTGTTCTGGCAAGGATGTTGTGCGTATGGACGCTTCTTGTTGTTTGAGCTCTAGTGACGCACCCTCTCTTCGCAGGCCGCAGCGGCATCACAGCGCTCATGCGCTGAAGGGCCGCCAATGGTTTCTTTGCATTTTATCGTGCAGGGATGGAAGTGTTATAGTGAAGATGATGTTGGAGATATTGCATTTGTGTGACTGCATGTAGATAGCTGGCACCAATGGTTGTCTGAGCTTTCCTTTGTTATGATGATGTGACAAGACTACAATGTGCTGAGCCAACCATGGTTGACATGCATGACTGCATGCAAGCTATATATACCATGTTCCTACTTGGTTCCTTGCCCTCCATAGTCCCAGTTTGTCATCCATGCCGGGGAGGACAGTTTAGGAGGTGTTGTTGTGTTGATTAGCTTGGTTTGCATCAACCTTACACTCTAAGAAGGTGAGAATTCCGAGAAGCTTGCACGTGCGTTTGAGAGCAAAATCCTTGCACGCATGGGCCTTCTTGGTGAGATCAAGCTGACCGCCCACCGCCTCCCCCGCGCGCGGGGTAAGGCAGGGGCGCCTCCGCTTCTTCTCATCTTTGATAGCCCAGCGGACAAGATTTCGTTTCTCAGACGCCGCAAGCGGCTCGCGAATACTCCCTTCACCGTGGACGACGACTTGACCCTGGCACAGCAACAACGGCGACGGGAGCTATGGCCGACCTACACCCAGCTCCGGCAGACCAAGGCGGGCCAGCCGGTGTACTGGAAGGGGGCGGCCATCTACGTCGGCCACAAGCCCTGGCAAGCGACCCCCTCGACCACCGCGGCCCCAGCAACTCCAGCCCCAGCCTAGGGGAATACAGCAGTAGTGTAGAATAGTTAGACAGTGGCCTTGTACATGCCCGCCTACTACAGGCACTATACCAGCTGAGGCCTAGCCTTTTTAGTCATGTACATGTGTGCCTATGATGAGCCACACTCCAGACGATGCCTAGCCTTATTTAGTAATGTTGTGCCCATGCAGGGAGTCACTCTCTGCTGAGAAGCCATGCCATAGCTCCTGTATAGCCACGATGATCTTCCCCCACATGCCACGCTCCCCCTTAACTGGGCATAGCGCGATACATCATGAGGGTGCAGGTGCCTTGGTGCACCTAGAGCAGGGGTAGCTTACATTCCCACCCTTGCATGAAGTAGCCTAGAATGTATTAAAAGCCATATGCCCCTTCTCAGGGCTATGTGCTACATCTACTCCCAACGGAGTGATGTTGATAATTAATTAATTAATTAATTACACTCTAACCTGGGAGAACATAGGAAATGCTGCTTAGGCATGTTAGGGCTACCATCGTCAAGGCTATGCACATATTTACAAGGCTGGCCATGCTGGAGGGATGATGAAGACGTATGAGGTGCGTGGCCACCCCTTTGTACTTTGTAAACATACTCAGCATGGTTTTGGTGCATGTTGGATGGCATATGAAGTGGCACTGTGGGGTTACTAACTTACTGAGTGGTCCTTAGCGCCTTGTCAGGTGGTCATATCGGAAACCCATCAACTTGGGTAGTTCTTGTCACAATGACCCCCCACATTGAGCATGCGTTGCCGTCAGCGTGCAAGAGTTAATTATGTGTGATTTGGTCAGTTTGCAGGTGTCTTTGATGAAGAAGGAGGTGCTAGTGTGGCTGAATGGTTACTCTAATTTCCTTGCAGTGTCTACATGGGTGGCCGTCTTGGAATGGTTGTAACTTGGGCAGTTCTTGTCAGAACGTCGTCAAACCTTGAACATAGGAGGTACCATATGTGCAGAGGATGGTAGTATGTGGTTTGGCCAGTTTTCACCTGGCTTGGATGTATAAAGGGGTAGACATGTGTGTAGTACTCCTACACACAGATCTCGAGTGATTTATCTAGTACCAAATCCGAAAGGCTTGCATCACTCCCCGGACAGGAGAACTTTTGCGGATGACTGTAGGTGTAAGTTGGCGATGCCATGGTAACCGGAGACGTCCGTCCTATAGTCAGCAAAATTGGTGCGAGAGGTCCCCAGTTCGATTCCGGTCGGATTCATTTGCAGATCGCGTTTTCCGCGTTTTCCGCGGCCCGGCACTGAACGCAAAGGTTTTCACCTTTGCGGAGTGCCTGATCAGAGTATAAAGGGGTGTTAGTGTGGTTAAATACTAGCTAAAACCTCCATCAGCGTCATCACAGGCGGCAAACTAGGAATATCCATCAACTAGGGCTGCGCTTGTCAGAATGACCTGAAAATTTGGGGCTGCATGTCCCCCAACCTCTAGTATTTGGGAATATATGATTTGGCACTATTCCATGTGTGTATGATTTGATTTATTTTTTTTGGTGGAAAAAAGTACCCTTTTTGTGGGAAAATCCATCAATGTGTCTAAACATGATGATTCTGTGCTCAAAATTAGGCAGACTTTCTCAAAAGTCAGGGAACTATATGGGAATATATGATTTGGTCCCAATATGTTTGCCCACTGCCCTAGGAAAAATGTGACTAAAATAGCGTCTTTTTCTATTTTTAGCACGTTACCGGTGTATGGTGGGGGCTTGTACCCCCCCAAGTGGCTGGAAAATTTTTTTTTATTCATATTTATGGTCCCCAATCATCATTGGATTTTTAGCACATGCATAGGTATGGTTTCCAGAAAAGTGCCCTTTAGGGGTGTCCCCTCCCCTTAATTAATTGATTGATAGTTGCATTCCAGATTGCCAAGGTAGAAGAAATCCCACCCGCTGCTCGGTGAGCAGTTTATAGCATGGGAGAGGTATCCCATGCAAGCAAAAAGCACCACTTCTTCTGTATTCTGCCAAGGTGAATGTGGGCTCAAGGTTAAATAGCTGGTTCGCCTTTCCTTGATTTACACAATGCGGCTTGTTCTATTACCGGTAATGGCACTTATGGAAGGTATTGGAGAATGTTCCGATAGGTTATTCTGACTAGGCCCGCTGGAATGGAGGATGGATGACGAGGTATTAGGCACGAACAACCAATAAATAGCCATCAACTTCCACGTAACCAGAACGGAGACGGTAGTGGGATTAGTAAGTTTCGCGAACAAAGCTGCTACAAAGTGCACGCCTGTTTTAGTCGCAGGTATGGTGGACTCAGTGGTTCCTGCGCCGATAAAATACTGAAATCCAGCTACTCCATTCCAGTGTAGACACCGCACCAAAAGGTTAACCGGATCGCACAAGTCCCTGTTGAGAATGAGTTTGACGCCAATGCGTGATTAGACTTGGGAAATCTGATGCATGGGCAAAACCCCTAAAGCGCAAGGCCGACAAGCTCGCGTCGCCCTCACATCCGCCCCAATTTCATACGTGACCAGGCAGCATATTACAGAAACATCATGCCCTAACCAGACCTCTGGACAACAGACGTCCCTGAAAACCTGATTCCCACGAACGATAACAACATTACAACATTGTTGTCCTTAAATGCTAAGGGCGATGCCGTGGCTACACATCATGAACATCTTATGACGGCATATTCTTCACGCACGAGAAAAGCTTTACGCGCTGCCAGATAGCAAGACGGATTCATAACCGACGGTACTCGATGGAGTCGAAACCAGCCATGAACCCGGCTGGAAACAAGTGTGCCGTCTGGCCCCGTGCGTAGGCATCTGACCAGTCACCAGGTGCGCGGGGTACGCGCCTACGCGGTCGCACTTTACAGCCTGTGCACTCCGCACCTGCTCACGTGTAGGCCAGCGGTTGAGGTGCACGCGGGTGCACCCAAATGGATTCCAGTTGAGATCACAGAGAATCCGGCGTGGAATAACATTTGGATTGTTCCATTCTAAATGAGTGGCTACGGATGAACCCTGGTGCCGACTGCTGAACTGCCCGACGGCAAAAAGGTGACGTAGCTTGCGGTCGTCGTTCAAAAGGCGCGAATCGCCATCATGTCGGTAGCCCGCCGATTGGGAGATCGAGTTTAACTTAACAAAGTGAAGTTAAACTCAAAATTTTCGGACGGCTGCCTTTTCGGGTTTCTTGGTGGCGTGGACGCTGTCGTTGGATTTTTTGCGCCTCCTGCTCAAGGGGAAGAAAAAGCGGGGACCAACGGCCTCTTCCCAGTGTGCACGCCGTCACGTCGGCAACCATATCCGGATAGCGCCCTGATCGTAAAAGCATACGTTAGATAGTTTGGCGTATGCGCACAATTGCATAGAGAGTAAGCAATGGCGGCAGCTGTCGCTTTTTCGACTGCTGCGAGCCGCGTAGCGGTGAGCAGCCCGTTTGTCAGCTCGGCAGTTGCGAGCAAGAACTCCTCTGCCCAGAAGAAGGCCGCGCCCAACAATGCCGGCTGCAGGCAAGGAACCGTCTCCCTCCAGTCTTCCTCCTTCGTGGGAAGCAATGTTGATATCCGTTTCCGTAGCTCTTCCCGTTCCCGGGACCTGTCTATCAAGGCTTCCGCTGCCGCTGCCGCTGAGGCATTTGCCGATGGGCCTCGTGAGCAGCCTGCCCAGGAGGAGAGCCTGGCGCTCGTGCCGATGACGGCGGTGCCAGCTCCTTCTAACAAGTTCCTGGGAGTGGAGGTGTTCACCCTGCGGAAGATTGTTCCTCTCGGTCTGATGTTCTTCTGCATTCTCTTCAACTACACCATTCTTCGCGACACCAAGGTGAGAAGCTTCATATGGCAGTGCATCTGCAGTTCTTTTGCACCCAGGAAACTTTTGACTGGCTATAGAATTGCTTTCTTGTTTCGCAGTCACCGCTGCCTGCAATCTTCGGGCATGATCACTCCACGGAAAACGCACTCGCAAAATTGTGGCTTTTACTACAGGCTGCATCGCCGAAGTCTTAGTCAGCGCGTTTGTATAGTTGTAGTATTTACTGCAGGGTCAGTGTCTGACATGACCTCGTGGTGCATTTCCTTGTTTTTGGTCGCAGGATGTGCTGGTCGTCACTGCCCCCGGCAGCGGCGCCGAGATTATTCCTTTCCTCAAGACCTGGGTCAACCTGCCCATGGCTGTCGGCTTCATGGTCCTCTACTCTCAGCTGGCTAACATGCTGAGCCCAGAAGCTCTGTTCTACACCTGCATCTTCCCGTTCATCACCTTCTTCGGGCTGTTTGCGTTCGTGCTCTACCCGATGCGCGACGCCATCCACCCGAACGCGCTGGCGGACAAGATGCTTGCCGCTGCTGGCCCCCGCTTCTCTGGCCCTATCTCCATCCTCCGCAACTGGAGCTACTGCCTCTTCTATGTGATGGCTGAGCTGTGGGGTTCAGTCGTCGTGTCCGTCCTCTTCTGGGGCTTTGCCAACCAGATCACCCAGGTCGATGAGGCCAAGCAGTTCTACCCCTCTTCGGCCTTGGCGCCAACGTTGCCCTGATCGTCTCGGGCCGCGTCGTCAAGATCCTGTCTGACCTGCGCGGCAGGCTGCCCCCTGGTGTTGACGGCTGGGGTCTGTCCCTCAAGTACATGATGTCCCTGGTTGTGGTCGGTGGCCTCATCATCGCGGGCATCTACTGGTGGCTGAACCGCACCGTTGTCAAGGAGATGGAGGAGGCTGGTCAGAAGGGAGGTGCCAAGATGGTGCGTGCTTCTATTTAGTTGCTTTCATGTTGATGGAACCAAGACAACTTTTTTTTTTGCTTTCTATTTGTATTTCTTTCTTCTAAATTTATTTTATTCTGTATTGTTAAAGACTAACCAGAAATTGGTTTTACCTTTTTTTGTCAATTGCATTTTCTGTCTTGGATCCCGCAGAAGAAGGAGAAGACCAAGATGCCTCTGGGCGAGTCCATTGCCTTCCTGGCCAAGTCTCAGTATGTCCGCGACCTGGCCCTGCTGGTTGTTGCCTACGGCATCAGCATCAACCTGGTGGAGGTTACCTGGAAGGGCAAGATCAAGGCCCAGGTAAGAGTGGATGGGCCTGCTAAAATCTTCTCGTGTTTTGTTTAGAGGAAACGAATCTCTGTTTTTTTTTTTTTTGCTCAGTGCTTGGATATGTTGTCAATCTTTGTTCTGACTTTTTCGCTTCTGTTGGTGATCTGTCCTGAACTGGTGCTGCTGTTTCGTGTCCGCGCAGTTCCCCAACCCGAACGACTACTCTGCTTTTATGGGTGACTTCTCCTCCAGCACTGGGCTGGTCACCTTCGTGATGATGCTCCTCTCTCGTGTCATCTTCCGCAAGTGGGGCTGGGGCGTTGCTGCCCAGATCACCCCGACGGTGCTGCTGATCACCGGTGTGGCCTTCTTCTCCCTAATCATCTTCTCGGGCCCACTCACCCCTGTGCTTGCGGGCATTGGCATGACCCCGCTGCTGGCCGCCGTGTACCTGGGTGCCGCCCAGAACATCTTCTCTAAGTCCTCCAAGTACTCCCTCTTCGACCCGTGCAAGGAGATGGCCTACATCCCCCTGGACACTGAGACCAAGGTGGGTGATGAATCCATGCATTGGATCTTTCAGGGTAACTCTTGCATGTCGAGATTTCAGACAGAAGAATGTTTGTAATATCAGGCTGTTCAAGATTTGGTTTCTTATCTGTAGTGAGTTTGTGTCTCATAGAGCAGTTTTCTCCCTTTCTGCTTGTCATCGGTTTTTTTATTTACATAAACTTTTGTTGTTCTTAATTTTTTCCTGAATTGCTTGTACCACAGGTCAAGGGCAAGGCTGCCATTGATGTCGTCTGCAATCCACTGGGCAAGTCCGGCGGTGCCCTCATCCAGCAGTTCCTCATCATCGGCTTTGGCTCGCTGGCGACCTCTACCCCTTACCTGGGTGTGATCCTCCTTACCATTGTCATCGTTTGGATCCGCGCTGCTGCCTCCCTGGACAAGCAGTTCCGTGCCCTTGTCAAGGAGGACATGATCGACGAGCTGAAATAAAAGGTGAGGACTAGTGGCGGGCGGAAAGACAAATATTTGGGGCAAAACAGGGATGTGAAGTATGGTGTTTGACGGTTTGTGACAGTTTGATTTTAGCGCAAGTTAATTTCTGTGACCATGAATGAGAAAGGGGAGGAAAAGTCTTTCGTCTTGGTGATGGTTGAGAGTCTTGGGGATGGTTTTTAGTCCTGAGCTAATGTTGTTTGGTGGTGTCTGTCTGCAGTTGCATCGGTCAGTTTTACTGTAGTTGTTTAGATAATCTGATTGCACCTGCAGGCACCATCCTCAAATCGCTAAATATAGTTTGCATGTTGGTTGTTGCTTGTCCGCCCCCCTTTTCATGTACAGGATAAGAAGTTCATCCTTCTATCAAGTTGCTAAAGTTAAGCTCGATTGTCCAAGAATCGCCCTTGGTTTTTCTTCAATAACAAGCTTGTGGTGACCTCTGTTGAGGTTCCACGGCTCTGTTGCAAGAATGCCCGAGAGGTGTTCCAGCAGATTTGGATGCTATGCATCTAGTTGATCTGTAGCTTGGTTTGATTTATGTATTGTTGATTTACGAAAGAAAAATTGCTTCGTATATAGAAAGCCAGTGTTCCCCTGATGTTTGTTGATGGGTTTTCTAGTACAGTCTTTGAGTGGGCACCAGATTTTCAGTTGTCTTTATACATTGGTTCTCCACCAGTTTTGGATCTGCCACGGGTACCAATTGTAGCTTCGATTGGCTTATGTGGGCGTTACTGATCTTTTGTTTGATTCATTTCAGCATAGTATAATCATGACAAAATAATTTCTACATCAAAAGTCTCGAATTCATGAAAACACATCCACTGAAATTGTTCCATTTTTTTGGGTGAAAATTTGCATCCCAGGTTTTTCGAAGTAGTAATTTCAATAGGACTGTAGACATGAGGTTGTGCTGGGGGCATGAGACCAAGATGTTGCATGTTAGTCGGGGTAAAATTGGCTCCAGAGTTCTCAATTCTCAGAGGGCGGGGGCCGAGATTAATTAACTCGGGTTATTACATAACGCAATTTTTTGCGTTGTGAGGTTGTAACAACCAAATGTTACATCCAAAGTTTTCCTACTGTTGAATCTTATTATGAGTTCTTTAGGACAATTATTTGAGAAGTTAGGAGGCTTCGACGTCTGATAGATATTGGGCCTGTTGAGATCTGTCGAATCTATTGTTCTACCCTCATTGGTCGTGGCCTGATCCACGTAGGGTACTTTGCATGGTGTTGTTTAGTCAGTCAAAGATTCTCTGCAGTACCGTTGTACCTGGTGGATTTGGTTCCAGGTCCTTGAGATTTCGTATGTGCTGGCTTTGTGTTGTGTGGAGGATTCGGAGGCTAAGATCTTATCTTGAGTGATCCTCACTTTTGATTGGTCCTTCCGGGTTAGGGTTGGATGGATGCTGCGTGCACGATGACTTTTATCCTGTTTGGGGCGGCCGTGCATGTGTGCGTACGTGAGAGCTAAAGCTATGGTGTAATTCAAGGGTTTCCTTGTTTCATCAATCAAACAACCCTTGCCAAAAGTCAACTATAACTTCAACAGATAGTCGACTTGGATATAACTTGTCTGTTGTGTCTAACAAGGGTGGGGACTCATTCCCTTAACTGTTGAAGATCCATCTTCATTGCTTCTCTGGACGTGAAGTTATCTGTCGCGACTCCAACCCAGGTATAAAGATCTTTTCACGCTAATGTTGATACTGAGGCTGTTGCAAACACAACATTTTTAGTCGTTACATTGGTATCGGAGGTTTCTACCTAGGTGTTGGTTGTCTTGACAGTATTAGTTCACGATTAACAATGGAATTCTTGCCAGACCCAGAGAGGGTACGTTATGCTGTGTATTCGGACAGTTCTTAAGAGTGTGACTCATCCTTATGTGACAGTCTTGCTCTGAGAACTGCCTTGAGCCCATAAGTCTCTAACGTTCCCCAGTCCGGCATGCGCGACCCATGGAGTGATGAGTAACCCGGAGACACAACCACCGTTATCAAGTAAGAGAGTTGAAGATGCAACCACATCTTTAGCAGCTCAACGGACGACCGGTGATGAAAGGGTTTCATCATCTACTCCCAGACGTCAACTATTTGGAGATACCACCTTAATGTCTGCTTCCCGCAGATATTCGCTGTCGGTCGGCCCAAAGTTCTCCATCTTGCCCCTCGGTGTGCAACCAGGCGAGCCCTCCCTGCGTGGCATTGGTAGAGGTGTACCACGGTTCTCCAACGTGGGGACACGCGTTCGCCAGCACCCGAATACGGTTCGGCTATTCGTTTTGGCTACAACACGGTGCCGGGGCGAGACGGCACTCGGCTAGCGGCTGACGAGCTGACAGCGGAGAAAATTCGATTACAACATGAACGTGAGGAAGCTGCGAGAGCTAGAAGTGTGGCGGAAGCGCTGGAGAAGAGTGTGGGTAGGACTATTGCGCGTGTGCAGCAACTTGAGTCGCAAGGGCAGGCGGGCGATGGAGAGTCTGTTTTCGTGGATCAACCGTCTCCAACACTGGGTATACGAGGGTATATGCGGTTGACGCTCCTTTTGTTGATGAAGGGACAGATGCACAGGGGCATGAGCCTCCACGGCTCTCGGTGGCTGCGACATTGTCGGAGAATCAGAATGCACCACACGCCCCAGTGATGGAGCTCACGTCTTTGTATCCTCGTACTGTTCCTTTTCCTAAGGTGGAGTCGGTAGACAAGCTATCGCTGACCAACCTTACCCATCGCAGCTTCGACCATTTCTCCACCAAGTTTCAGGATGTCTTCGCTATCCACTTCGCCAACTATGGGCCCAAGGCAGAGGAACGTCTCACGATGGACATCCAGAAGAGAATGGTTAGGCAGCGGATGAGCGACAGTGCCAGCGACCGTTTTGATGAGTTTTTGCGTTCTGTGGCTGGACGTGCGTGTACCGACCTCCCCTCTCTCCTATTGGGCTTTCGCCGGTTTCTGTTACCCCAGGATCAGCTTCGCATGGATCGGGACGCACTGGCTAACTGTACGCAGGCTGGTTTGACGCTGCCACAGTTCGTGGAGCAATTCACCAACCTTAGAGCCAAGATTCCTCAATGCTCTGACGCAGAGGCACTTCACAGACTACTGCATGGCATGGCTCCACACGTGCGACTGGATGTGGACAAGCACTTCTCCCAGTTCGACTACGTGGATTGGCAATGGGACAAGGTGTTGTCTTATGTGCTTACCCTTTGTCGTGTGCCTGCTTTTTCTGTCAAGTGGGAACCTGTGGCCACGCCAGTGCCACCCATCAAGAAGTCCCTGAACCAGCTGGATGACCTCCTGGGGGAACTCAATGCATTGGATCCCACCCAGGGTAACTGTTTTATCTGCAACCAGCCAGGTCACTTTGCACGGGACTGCCCTAGACGGGACCAGTTTCCCCCTGCCACGAGAGGACCTTTTGGCGCCCTGCCATCTCCCAGGCCACCCAACCTTCCTCCTGGCGTTCCTGCTGGCGATCACCGGATACAGCCAGGGTTCCAGCCCAACTTCCAGCCCTCTGGGAGGTTCCAGTCCCGCGCTAGGCCCTTCAGCAGACAGGATAAGCGTAGGATGGTGAACGCTCTCATGCAGCTGCTGGCAGATGAGGAGGATGGGGGGACGAGGATGAGCCTCCAGCACCACCTGAGCAGCTTCCACCATCGGGCAGTGGAGCATCCCCAGACCCACCTGAGTCAAAAAACTAGTTGGGTCCCCAGGTCATCCTTCTGTCATGGCCAGGTCTGACCTGCCTGCTGTTGACGTTAGGCCAGTGAACACTGTGGGTGCTTCTGACCCTGCTGTCCCTGTGGGTCCTCCTGTACCAGGTCACTTACTCAAGTTTCAGGCTAGGCTCCTCAACGTGCCAGTCCCCTTGGCTCAGCCAGCTTGCTTGTTTATGATTGATTCTGGTGCTGGCAGTAATTATATTGCTGCATCCTTGGTGCAGGAGCTGAAGTTGCCTGTGTTGGCCCACCCCACACCTGTCATGGTGCAGTATTCTGATGGCAGGAGAAGCTGCTCACCTGGCTATGTGCAGCTCATCTTCCAAGTTTGTTCATCCCAGACTTTGGAAGTGACAGCAGATGTCATTCCCCTCACGGCAGCGGATGTGATTTTGGGGATCCCATGGTTGTCTGACACCAATCCTGCTATTTCTTGGCCTGACAGGGTGGTCCAGTTCAAGGATGGGACAGTGTGGGATGCTACCTGTGTGTTGCCAGGGGGAGAAGAACAGCCACTGAGTGCTGTTCCACACAGACAGCTGTCAATGATGGCAAGGGAGGGGAAGCAGGTGCGAAAGGGGTGGATCAAGAGCCGACTTTGGAGGAGAAACGGGCTGCCCTACTGAAGCATGTGTGGTCTGCCAAGCATACTCTGTCTTATTTGGCCACCTATCCAGTGGAACACATCTTTTTCCTGCATTTGGTGCCTAATGAACCTGAGTCTGCTAGTGATCATTCTGTCAATGCTGTCAGTTCTACTGTCACCACTGAGCAACAACAGCAGCATGATGCCTTGTTGGACAGGTATGGAGCCATCTTTGAGGACAAGATGCCCCAGTATCCTCCTGAGGGACCCATCACACATGTCATCAAGTTGGTAGAGGGTGCTCGTCCTCCTTTGTGCCTATGTACAGGATGGGCCCTGCAGAGATGGCAGAGCTGAAGACCATACTTATTGGCCTGTTGGAGGCTGGTCTGATCCTCCCAGCTAACAGTCCTTTCAGTTCTGGGTGTTTGCTTGTACCCAAGCATGATGGGGGGTGGAGGTTGTGCATTGACCTGAGGGGACTGAACAAGGTGACTGTCAAGTCCAGGTACCCTCTGCCCAGAATTGATGAGTTGCTGGAGAGGACTGCAGGAGCTGCCTTCTTTACCAAGTTTGACCTCAGGCATGCTTTCTGGCAGATCAGGGTGGCTACTGAGGACATCCCCAAGACGGCCTTTTCTACCCCATGGGGACAGTTCCAGTGGACAGTAATGCCCATGGGTGCCTCTAACAGTCCTGCCACTATGCAGATGTTTGTCAATGCCATCTTTGGCCACCTGACTGGAAATGCCCTGCCCCAGATCTCACCTGACCTTCGCAACCCC
This sequence comes from Mesostigma viride, assembly GCA_009746045.1. NCBI lineage: Eukaryota > Viridiplantae > Streptophyta > Mesostigmatophyceae > Mesostigmatales > Mesostigmataceae > Mesostigma > Mesostigma viride. Next base: position 942,797 of record RPFO01000299.1, on the reverse strand, counting down.
AGGTTCAAGGACATTGCCCACTTGTGTGACACTACCAGGGTGGTCTTCAGGACTTGTGTGGTCGTCTACCTGGACGACATTCTGGTACACTCTCGTACCTTCAGGGAGCACCTGGAGAACGTGGAGGAGGTCCTTAAGGTGATCCATCAGTATCATCTGTCGGTGAAGAGGTCCAAGGTGGAGTGGGGCCAAGAGGTGAAGTTTCTGGGCTACCAGCTGAGCGCTGCAGGTATGACTCCTGAGGCCAGCAAGGTCTCTGCTGTTTTGGAGTGGCCTGTGTTGAAGTCAGCTCAGGATGTCAGATCCTTTCTGGGCCTGGTGGGCTGGTACCGACGGTTCATTCCCTGACATGGCGGCCATCTCTGGTCCCCTGTTAGCCCTGCTCAAGAAGGATGTCCCTTTGAATGGACTGCAGCATGCCAGCAAGCTTTTGATGTGTTGAAGCAGAAGCTTACCACTGCTCCCTTGTTGGTGGGCCCCAACCCAGACTTGCCATACCAGGTCAGGTCTGACGCCTCACAGGGTGCTATTGGTGCAGTACTAATGCAAGATCATGGTAAGGGCCCTCAACCAGTGGAATACATGTCCAGGAGTATGACGTCTGCAGAACGTAACTACCCTGTTCATGAGCAAGAGCTGTTGGGATTGGTGGTGGCCTGTCACAAGTGGGAACACCTACTGAAGGGGGCCCAGTTTTCTGTGGCCAGCAGCGCCAGAGATGGGCAGGGCAACGAGTCTATTACCCTGATGACTGACCACAGGCCCTTGGTACATGTGTTGGAACAGACCCGGATGAGTAAGAGGATGGCTGGATGGATGGAGTTCCTGGGGGGGTTTGGACCTTTCTCTGTGAGGTACATTCCTGGTACGCAGAATGTGGTGCCTGACGCCCTGTCCAGGAGGAGGGATTTGATGGGAAGTTTTCATGAGGACTTGGACATCTGTGCTGCCCTGATTTCTGTGGTAGAGTGTGGAGCCTTGACTAGAGCTCAGGCCAACAACCAGAAGGTTTCTCAACTGTTGACACCACCTGTAGGGAATAACGGTGGTCCCGTGATGCTCATCGACCAGGGCTCTGTCCCAGAGTTGACAGGCGTCCAGGAGGGTGTCCAGTCACTGTCTGACAGTCTTAGGAGAAGTCCTGAAGGTGTGGTGCCCACTCCCACAGAGCAGCCAGGTGAGGGAGGCCCTGCTAGGCGCAGCAGAGGTAGGCCCAGGAAGTGGGTCATGGACCCTGTGTTGGTAGGCCGGTCCAAGGTGTTGGCCTCTCAGGTGATGGCAAGGTCAAAAGGGCCTATAGCTACTACTGTCTCATCCAAGCAGTTGGTGGCTAGCCCTGGGCAGGAAGAGGAGATGCAGATGCAGCCCCTGGGACCTGACAAGGACCTGGTGTTGCCTAACCCTTTAAATATTTCCCTGCTGGACGTCATCAAGGCCTTCACCAAGACGGAGGACATGGCTACTGCAGCTATCCAGAGGGGCAACTTTGGCAATAGACCTGTAGAATACTGGGAGGGCGTTCTGTATGTTCACACTCATGATGCAGAGCACACGGTGACTAGAAAAGTGTATGTGCCTGAGATGGCCATTCCCACAGTGTTACATTGTTTCCATGACGATGTGACTGCGTGTCATCCTGGTTATGCTAAGCTACTCATGAGGTGCAGCAGAGGTTTTGGTGGCCTGGCCTTTATCAGGATGTTAAGGCCTATGTGGATTCCTGTGACTCCTGCCAGAGAAATAAGGTCAGGAACCAAGCCACGCCCATTTTTCCCATGGCTATGCCCATTCCCCTGCGCCCTTGGATCAGTGTGACTATGGATTTTATCTGTGGTCTTCCCATGTCAGATGGTGGCAATGACAGGATCCTTGTGGTCATGGACAGGCTGTCCAGGATGTGCCATCTGATTCCTTGCAATACTCATCTCACGCTGTACAGTGTGTAGATTTGTTTATGAAGGAGATCTACCGTCTGCACGGCATGCCTAGAGTGATCATCACTGATCAGGACCCCCTTTGGCTGTCAGGGTTTTGGAAGTCATTCTTTGACATCCTAGACACTAAGCTGGCATTCGGTGTGGCATACAGGTGTGCCAGTACTGGGGCGGTGGAGAGGATGAACAGAATTGTCAGGGAGTGTCAAAAGCACTATTGTACACACGACAACAAGGACTGGGACAAGAAGATACCTTTCATAGAGTTCGCAATCAACAACTCTCCTCTGGCTCCTCACCAGATGTCCCCCTTCGTGATCTGCAATGGCCAGTGTCCCTTGACCATTCGACTTGGAACTGCCTGACAGAGACGCTGAAGGCCCTTTCCAGCGACGTCTTGGTTCAGTCCAGCAGTTGTTGGCTTCCTTCCAGGAGGCTCACAGCATTGTGGCTACCCAGCTGTTGAGGACACAGGACAATACCTGACTAACGCCTGGCAGCAAACGGTGGCCAGTCATTCCTTTGTAGCTCCTGGGGACTTGGTGTTGCTGGAAGCCAACAGAGTGCTGCCTGAGAAGGAGCAATGCAGGAAACTGCAACCACTCTGGTTGGGTCCTTACCCAGTGTTGGCAACCTTCCACTATGGTACAGTGGTCCAGGTCCAAGTGCCTTCTCACTGGAAGCTCAGGAATAATATTTTTCACCTAGCCCAGCTGAAGCTGTACAGGCGCAACACCTTACCAGGCAGATTGTCTGCCCCTTTGCCTTATGAATTGGATTCTGAGGGGGAGAAGATCTATGAAGTGGAGCGGTTGTTGGCTCACAGGGTGAAGGGGAAAGGTCGTACCAAACAGTTGCAGTTTAAGGTACACTGGAAGGGAGAGCTAGAGGTGACTGCTACGTGGCTGTGGTTGTCTGATCTCACCAACAGTCACTCTGCTGTACTAGAGTATTGTCAGCGTCATGGTATCACCTTGCCTGAGTGGTATGTCATGGGCTCTGAGCGGTGTGCTCCCCTTCATAGCTCCCAGTGAGCACTGCTAACACCTCTTTTTGGTGTTTGTGTCTGTGGTTGCCAGCCATGGCCGACTCCCATCCTGAGGGGACACCCAGGCCACCTGCACGAACCCAAGAGGACGTGAGGGCTACGTATGTCTTTCAGCACGACTACGCTGGCCCCAGAGCCCGGGCCCTTCGATCCAGGAAGACGCTGGGTTTGTGGAAGCCCATTTTCTCAATCTGTTCCAGCGTATGGTACATGATCAGCAACGGCACGAGCAGCGTCACGGGGCCTTGATAACCAGGTTGATTAATGTGGAGGGTCTGGTTACTCAGATGGCAGAACACTTGAGGGCTGGGCACATTCCAACTGTGGGTTCTGCTGTGCCTGCAGTTTCTGAGGCTCCAGTAGCTCAGGAGGCTATCCCCACCCCGGTGGTCTCAGTCCCCTCTCCTACGGAGGCTCCTCCACCCCCTAAGGTGGTGGTACACTTGCCCAGGTCAGCTGTCCAACAAAACAGGTGGAGCAGTTCTTGGACCACCGTAATTGTGCTCCTGGACAGTGCGAGTGGTGTAAATCCTTGTACACAGCCATGCAGGCATTGGATCAGACAGTGGTGGAGGAGGGTGAACTAGTACCTGAGGGTATGGTAGAGTTGGCCCTTGACTGTCTGCCCCCCAGTCTCTGTGAGATTGGGTCACCTATGGTGGCTTACATTATGCACACCGTCTTTGCAGTGTACCCGTGGCCTTCGTTTGACATGAGGCCGGTGGAGGGCCAGGACTTGATGGAGGCTCTGCCCAGTGACCTGAGACTCGCCTTTGCAGGCTCAAGCCAGTTGGATATTCCCAGACCTACACTGAGCTACTTGAGCAGGCTGTCAAGCAGGGAGAGTTTGACCTTACTCCGTCGTCCAACTGCTCTGTGATGTCTTGTTTTCCACGCAAGGACAGCACAGTCTTTGTGGGGCTGCAGTTACCAAAGTTCCCTAACGAGCTGAGGGCCAGGCTCACACCTTTGAGGGTGCTGGTACCCATCTTGGGCGCCAGGTGGGGGCCTATCAAGGCCTTTCTACAGCTGTGGTGGGCCTATAGCAGCTGGCTATGTCGCCATAAGACTGCCAGTGGCTGGGTCTTCGATCCCCTCCGACAGGCTGTGGTCACTCTGTCCTACCCTGCCCAGTGCAGTAGGTTTTCAGCTGAGTTGGGCAAGGCTGCTGAGACCTGCTTGGATATTCAGGTCAGCAGGAACTGGCCAGATCTGGTGTCCATGGTGGAGCATTTCCCAGTGTTTGGAACGAGGGGAAGGATATGAAGAAGGGGGATTGGTTCACTCTGTGAAGGGTTCCAGGATGGTTGGAGATGGGCTGTGGAGTGAGGTGGGGATCCAGAATGGAGGCGACCAGTTCTGATGTCCAGTCCAGATTTCCAGCAATGACAGTTCTGAGTTCATGGTAGCTTTGCAGTTGTATTATCCAGGCATGGTTGCCTGTGTGTTAGTCACTTGATGACATTTCATCTGTGGGTGAATTTGTCTTATTCAGGGTTGACATGATCAGATGGTACTGAGATAGGAGGCCCTTTGGGGATGTAAAAACCCACTTGCTTGTCCCAAGAGGTGGTGGACTTCCTGTTTAATGTTGTGTTGTTTTGTGGAGGTTGTCCAATTGGTAGAGGGTGCTTCGTCCTCCTTTGTGCCTATGTAAGGATGGGCCCTGCAGAGATGCAGAGCTGAAGACCATACTTATTGCTGTGGAGGCTGGTCTGATCTCCCAGCTAACAGTCCTTTCATTCTGGGTGTTTGCTTGTACCCAAGCATGTGGGGGTGGAGTTGTGCTTGACCTGAGGGGACTGAAACAAGTGACTGTCAAGTCCAGGTACCCTCTGCCCAGAATTGATGAGTTGCTGGAGAGGACTGCAGGACTGCCTCTTTACCAAGTTTGACCTCAGGCATTCTTTCTGGCAGTCAGGGTGGCTACTGAGGACATCCCCAAGACGGCCTTTTCTACCCCATGGGACAGTTCCAGTGGACAGTAATGCCCATGGGTGCCTCTAACGTCCTGCACTATGCCAGATGTTTGTCAATGCCATCTTTGGCCACCTGACTGGAAATGCCCTGCCCCAGATCTCACCTGACCTTTCGCAACCCCAGTTCAAGGACATTGCCCACTGTGTGACACTACCAGGGTGGTCTTCAGGACTTGTGTGTCGTCTACCTGGACGACATTCTGGGTACACTCTCGTACCTTCAGGGAGCACCTGGAGAACGTGAGGAGGTCCTTAAGGTGATCCATCAGTATCATCTGTCGGTAAGAGGTCCAAGGTGAGTGGGCAAGAGGTGAAGTTCTGGGCTACCAGCTGAGCGCTGCAGGATGACTCCTGAGCCAGCAAGGTCTCTGCTGTTTTGGAGTGGCCTGTGTGAAGTCAGCTCAGGATGTCAGATCCTTTTCTGGGCTGGTGGCTGGTACCGACTGTTCATTCCGACATGGCGGCCATCTCTGTCCCCTGTTAGCCTGCTCAAGAAGGATGTCCCCTTTGAATGGACTGCAGCATGCCAGCAAGCTTTCTTATGTGTTGAAGCAGAAGCTTACCACTGCTCCCTTGTTGGTGGGCCCAACCCAGACTTGCCATACCAGGTCAGGTCTGACGCCTCACAGGGTGCTATTGTGCATACTAATGCAAGATCATGTAAGGCCTCAACCAGTGGAATACATGTCAGGAGTATGACGTCTGCAGAACGTACAACCCTTTCATGAGCAAGAGCTGTTGGGATTGGTGGTGGCCTGTCACAAGTGGGAACACCTACTGAAGGGGGCCCAGTTTTCTGTGGCCAGCAGCGCCAGAGATGGGCAGGGCAACGAGTCTATACCCTGATGACTGACCACAGGCCCTTGGTACATGTGTTGGAACAGACCCGATGAGTAAGAGGATGGCTGGATGGATGGAGTTCTTGGGGGTTGGACCTTTCTCTGTGAGTACATTCTGGTAACGCAGATGTGGTGCCCGACGCCCTGTCCAGGAGGAGGGATTTGATGGGAAGTTTTCATGAGATGACATCTGTGCTGCCTGATTTCTGTGTAGAGTGTGGAGCCTTGACTAGGCTCAGGCCAACAACCAGAAGGTTTCTCAACTGTTTGACACCACCTGTAGGGATAACGGTGGTCCCGTGATGCTCATCGACCAGGCTCTTCCAAGAGTTGACAGGCGTCCAGGAGGGTGTCCAGCACTGTCTGACAGTCCTTAGGAGAGTCCTGAGGTGTGGTGCCCACTCCACAGAGCAGCCAGGTGAGGGAGGCCCTGCTAGGCGCAGCAGAGGTAGGCCCAGGAAGTGGGTCATGGACCCTGTGTTGTAGGCGTCCAAGGTGTTGGCCTCTCAGGTGATGGCAAGGTCAAAAGGACCCTATAGTCTACTACTGTCTCATCCAAGCAGTTGGTGGCTAGCCCTGGGCAGGAAGAGGAGATGCAGATGCAGCCCCTGGGAACCTGACAAGGACCTGGTGTTGCCTAACCCTTTAAATATTTCCCTGCTGGACGTCATCAAGGCTTCACCAAGACGGAGGACATGGCTACTGCAGCTATCCAGAGGGCAACTTTGGCAATAGACCTGTAGAATACTGGGAGGGCGTTCTGTATGTTCACAGTCGATGCAAGAGCACACGGTGACTAGAAAAGTGTACGTGCCTGAGATGGCCATTCCCACAGTGTTACATTGTTTCCATGACGATGTGACTGCGTGTCATCCTGGTTATGCTAAGCTACTGCATGAGGTGCAGCAATTTGTGGCCTGGCTTTATCAGGATGTTAAGGCCTATGTGGACTTCCTGTGACTCCTGCCAGAGAATAAGGTCAGAACCAAAGCCACGCCCATTTTTTACATGGCTATGCCCATTCCCCTGCGCCCTTTGATCAGTGGACTATGGATTTTATCTGTGGTCTTCCCATGTCAATGGTGGCAATGACAGGATCCTTGTGGTCATGGACAGGCTGTCCAGGATGGTCCATCTGATTCCTTGCAATACTCATCTCACAGCTGTACAGTGTGTAGATTTGTTTATGAAGGACGATCTACCGTCTGCACGCAGCCTAGAGTGATCATCACTGATCAGACCCCCTTTGGCTGTCAGGGTTTTGGAAGTCATTCTTTGACATCCTAGACACTAAGCTGGCATTCGGTGTGGCATACAGGTGGCCAGTACTGGGGCGGTGGAGAGGAGAGATACCACCTTAATGTCTGCTTCCCGCAGATATTCGCTGTCGGTCGGCCCAAAGTTCTCCATCTTGCCCCTCGGTGTGCAACCAGGCGAGCCCTCCCTGCGTGGCATTGGTAGAGGTGTACCACGGTTCTCCAACGTGGGGACACGCGTTCGCCAGCACCCGAATACGGTTCGGCTATTCGTTTTGGCTACAACACGGTGCCGGGGCGAGACGGCACTCGGCTAGCGGCTGACGAGCTGACAGCGGAGAAAATTCGATTACAACATGAACGTGAGGAAGCTGCGAGAGCTAGAAGTGTGGCGGAAGCGCTGGAGAAGAGTGTGGGTAGGACTATTGCGCGTGTGCAGCAACTTGAGTCGCAAGGGCAGGCGGGCGATGGAGAGTCTGTTTTCGTGGATCAACCGTCTCCAACACTGGGTATACGAGGGTATATGCGGTTGACGCTCCTTTTGTTGATGAAGGGACAGATGCACAGGGGCATGAGCCTCCACGGCTCTCGGTGGCTGCGACATTGCCGGAGAATCAGAATGCACCACACGCCCCAGTGATGGAGCTCACGTCTTTGTATCCTCGTACTGTTCCTTTTCCAAGGTGGAGTCGGTAGACAAGCTATCGCTGACCAACCTTACCCATCGCAGCTTCGACCATTTCTCCACCAAGTTTCAGGATGTCTTCGCTATCCACTTCGCCAACTATGGGCCCAAGGCAGAGGAACGTCTCACGATGGACATCCAGAAGAGAATGGTTAGGCAGCGGATGAGCGACAGTGCCAGCGACCGTTTTGATGAGTTTTTGCGTTCTGTGGCTGGACGTGCGTGTACCGACCTCCCCTCTCTCCTATTGGGCTTTCGCCGGTTTCTGTTACCCCAGGATCAGCTTCGCATGGATCGGGACGCACTGGCTAACTGTACGCAGGCTGGTTTGACGCTGCCACAGTTCGTGGAGCAATTCACCAACCTTAGAGCCAAGATTCCCAATGCTCTGACGCAGAGGCGCTTCACAGACTACTGCATGGCATGGCTCCACACGTGCGACTGGATGTGGACAAGCACTTCTCCCAGTTCGACTACGTGGATTGGCAATGGGACAAGGTGTTGTCTTATGTGCTTACCCTTTGTCGTGTGCCTGCTTTTTCTGTCAAGTGGGAACCTGTGGCCACGCCAGTGCCACCCATCAAGAAGTCCCTGAACCAGCTGGATGACCTCCTGGGGGAAGCTCAATGCTTGGATCCCACCCAGGGTAACTGTTTTATCTGCAACCAGCCAGGTCACTTTGCACGGGACTGCCCTAGACGGGACCAGTTTCCCCCTGCCACGAGAGGACCTTTTGGCGCCCTGCCATCTCCCAGGCCACCCAACCTTCCTCCTGGCGTTCCTGCTGGCGATCACCGGATGCAGCCAGGGTTCCAGCCCAACTTCCAGCCCTCTGGGAGGTTCCAGTCCCGCGCTAGGCCCTTCAGCAGACAGGATAAGCGTAGGATGGTGAACGCTCTCATGCAGCTGCTGGCAGATGAGGAGGATGGGGGGACGAGGATGAGCCTCCAGCACCACCTGAGCAGCTTCCACCATCGGGCAGTGGAGCATCCCAGACCCACCTGAGTCAAAAAACTAGTTGGGTCCCCAGGTCATCCTTCTGTCATGGCCAGGTCTGACCTGCCTGCTGTTGACGTTAGGCCAGTGAACACTGTGGGTGCTTCTGACCCTGCTGTCCCTGTGGGTCCTCCTGTACCAGGTCACTTACTCAAGTTTCAGGCTAGGCTCCTCAACGTGCCAGTCCCTTGGCTCAGCCAGCTTGCTTGTTTATGATTGATTCTGGTGCTGGCAGTAATTATATTGCTGCATCCTTGGTGCAGGAGCTGAAGTTGCCTGTGTTGGCCCACCCCACACCTGTCATGGTGCAGTATTCTGATGGCAGGAGAAGCTGCTCACCTGGCTATGTGCAGCTCATCTTCCAAGTTTGTTCATCCCAGACTTTGGAAGTGACAGCAGATGTCATTCCCCTCACGGCAGCAGATGTGATTTTGGGGATCCCATGGTTGTCTGACACCAATCCTGCTATTTCTTGGCCTGACAGGGTGGTCCAGTTCAAGGATGGGACAGTGTGGGATGCTACCTGTGTGTTGCCAGGGGGAGAAGAACAGCCACTGAGTGCTGTTCCACACAGACAGCTGTCAATGATGGCAAGGGAGGGGAAGCAGGTGCGAAAGGGGTGGATCAAGAGCCGACTTTGGAGGAGAAACGGGCTGCCCTACTGAAGCATGTGTGGTCTGCCAAGCATACTCTGTCTTATTTGGCCACCTATCCAGTGGAACACATCTTTTTCCTGCATTTGGTGCCTAATGAACCTGAGTCTGCTAGTGGTCATTCTGTCAATGCTGTCAGTTCTACTGTCACCACTGAGCAACAACAGCAGCATGATGCCTTGTTGGACAGGTATGGAGCCATCTTTGAGGACAAGATGCCCCAGTATCCTCCTGAGGGACCCATCACACATGTCATCAAGTTGGTAGAGGGTGCTCGTCCTCCTTTGTGCCTATGTACAGGATGGGCCCTGCAGAGATGGCAGAGCTGAAGACCATACTTATTGGCCTGTTGGAGGCTGGTCTGATCCTCCCAGCTAACAGTCCTTTCAGTTCTGGGTGTTTGCTTGTACCCAAGCATGATGGGGGGTGGAGGTTGTGCATTGACCTGAGGGGACTGAACAAGGTGACTGTCAAGTCCAGGTACCCTCTGCCCAGAATTGATGAGTTGCTGGAGAGGACTGCAGGAGCTGCCTTCTTTACCAAGTTTGACCTCAGGCATGCTTTCTGGCAGATCAGGGTGGCTACTGAGGACATCCCCAAGACGGCCTTTTCTACCCCATGGGGACAGTTCCAGTGGACAGTAATGCCCATGGGTGCCTCTAACAGTCCTGCCACTATGCAGATGTTTGTCAATGCCATCTTTGGCCACCTGACTGGAAATGCCCTGCCCCAGATCTCACCTGACCTTCGCAACCCCAGGTTCAAGGACATTGCCCACTTGTGTGACACTACCAGGGTGGTCTTCAGGACTTGTGTGGTCGTCTACCTGGACGACATTCTGGTACACTCTCGTACCTTCAGGGAGCACCTGGAGAACGTGGAGGAGGTCCTTAAGGTGATCCATCAGTATCATCTGTCGGTGAAGAGGTCCAAGGTGGAGTGGGGCCAAGAGGTGAAGTTTCTGGGCTACCAGCTGAGCGCTGCAGGTATGACTCCTGAGGCCAGCAAGGTCTCTGCTGTTTTGGAGTGGCCTGTGTTGAAGTCAGCTCAGGATGTCAGATCCTTTCTGGGCCTGGTGGGCTGGTACCGACGGTTCATTCCCTGACATGGCGGCCATCTCTGGTCCCCTGTTAGCCCTGCTCAAGAAGGATGTCCCTTTGAATGGACTGCAGCATGCCAGCAAGCTTTTGATGTGTTGAAGCAGAAGCTTACCACTGCTCCCTTGTTGGTGGGCCCCAACCCAGACTTGCCATACCAGGTTAGGTCTGACGCCTCACAGGGTGCTATTGGTGCAGTACTAATGCAAGATCATGGTAAGGGCCCTCAACCAGTGGAATACATGTCCAGGAGTATGACGTCTGCAGAACGTAACTACCCTGTTCATGAGCAGAGCTGTTGGGATTGGTGGTGGCCTGTCACAAGTGGGAACACCTACTGAAGGGGGCCAGTTTTCTGTGGCCAGCAGCGCCAGAGATGGGCAGGGCAACGAGTCTATTACCCTGATGACTGACCACAGGCCCTTGGTACATGTGTTGGAACAGACCCGGATGAGTAAGAGGATGGCTGGATGGATGGAGTTCCTGGGGGGGTTTGGACCTTTCTCTGTGAGGTACATTCCTGGTACGCAGAATGTGGTGCCTGACGCCCTGTCCAGGAGGAGGGATTTGATGGGAAGTTTTCATGAGGACTTGGACATCTGTGCTGCCCTGATTTCTGTGGTAGAGTGTGGAGCCTTGACTAGAGCTCAGGCCAACAACCAGAAGGTTTCTCAACTGTTGACACCACCTGTAGGGAATAACGGTGGTCCCGTGATGCTCATCGACCAGGGCTCTGTCCCAGAGTTGACAGGCGTCCAGGAGGGTGTCCAGTCACTGTCTGACAGTCTTAGGAGAAGTCCTGAAGGTGTGGTGCCCACTCCCACAGAGCAGCCAGGTGAGGGAGGCCCTGCTAGGCGCAGCAGAGGTAGGCCCAGGAAGTGGGTCATGGACCCTGTGTTGGTAGGCCGGTCCAAGGTGTTGGCCTCTCAGGTGATGGCAAGGTCAAAAGGGCCTATAGCTACTACTGTCTCATCCAAGCAGTTGGTGGCTAGCCCTGGGCAGGAAGAGGAGATGCAGATGCAGCCCCTGGGACCTGACAAGGACCTGGTGTTGCCTAACCCTTTAAATATTTCCCTGCTGGACGTCATCAAGGCCTTCACCAAGACGGAGGACATGGCTACTGCAGCTATCCAGAGGGGCAACTTTGGCAATAGACCTGTAGAATACTGGGAGGGCGTTCTGTATGTTCACACTCATGATGCAGAGCACACGGTGACTAGAAAAGTGTATGTGCCTGAGATGGCCATTCCCACAGTGTTACATTGTTTCCATGACGATGTGACTGCGTGTCATCCTGGTTATGCTAAGCTACTCATGAGGTGCAGCAGAGGTTTTGGTGGCCTGGCCTTTATCAGGATGTTAAGGCCTATGTGGATTCCTGTGACTCCTGCCAGAGAAATAAGGTCAGGAACCAAGCCACGCCCATTTTCCCATGGCTATGCCCATTCCCCTGCGCCCTTGGATCAGTGTGACTATGGATTTTATCTGTGGTCTTCCCATGTCAGATGGTGGCAATGACAGGATCCTTGTGGTCATGGACAGGCTGTCCAGGATGTGCCATCTGATTCCTTGCAATACTCATCTCACCGCTGCACAGTGTGTGGATTTGTTTATGAAGGAGATCTACCGTCTGCACGGCATGCCTAGAGTGATCATCACTGATCAGGACCCCCTTTGGCTGTCAGGGTTTTGGAAGTCATTCTTTGACATCCTAGACACTAAGCTGGCATTCGGTGTGGCATACAGGTGTGCCAGTACTGGGGCGGTGGAGAGGATGAACAGAATTGTCAGGGAGTGTCAAAAGCACTATTGTACACACGACAACAAGGACTGGGACAAGAAGATACCTTTCATAGAGTTCGCAATCAACAACTCTCCTCTGGCTCCTCACCAGATGTCCCCCTTCGTGATCTGCAATGGCCAGTGTCCCTTGACACCATTCGACTTGGAACTGCCTGACAGAGACGCTGAAGGCCCTTTCCAGCGACGTCTTGGTTCAGTCCAGCAGTTGTTGGCTTCCTTCCAGGAGGCTCACAGCATTGTGGCTACCCAGCTGTTGAGGACACAGGACAATACCTGACTACGCCTGGCAGCAAACGGTGGCCAGTCATTCCTTTGTAGCTCCTGGGGACTTGGTGTTGCTGGAAGCCAACAGAGTGCTGCCTGAGAAGGAGCAATGCAGGAAACTGCAACCACTCTGGTTGGGTCCTTACCCAGTGTTGGCAACCTTCCACTATGGTACAGTGGTCCAGGTCCAAGTGCCTTCTCACTGGAAGCTCAGGAATAATATTTTTCACCTAGCCCAGCTGAAGCTGTACAGGCGCAACACCTTACCAGGCAGATTGTCTGCCCCTTTGCCTTATGAATTGGATTCTGAGGGGGAGAAGATCTATGAAGTGGAGCGGTTGTTGGCTCACAGGGTGAAGGGGAAAGGTCGTACCAAACAGTTGCAGTTTAAGGTACACTGGAAGGGAGAGCTAGAGGTGACTGCTACGTGGCTGTGGTTGTCTGATCTCACCAACAGTCACTCTGCTGTACTAGAGTATTGTCAGCGTCATGGTATCACCTTGCCTGAGTGGTATGTCATGGGCTCTGAGCGGTGTGCTCCCCTTCATAGCTCCCAGTGAGCACTGCTAACACCTCTTTTTGGTGTTTTGTGTCTGTGGTTGCCAGCCATGGCCGACTCCCATCCTGAGGGGACACCCAGGCCACCTGCACGAACCCAAGAGGACGTGAGGGCTACGTATGTCTTTCAGCACGACTACGCTGGCCCCAGAGCCCGGGCCCTTCGATCCAGGAAGACGCTGGGTTTGTGGAAGCCCATTTTCTCAATCTGTTCCAGCGTATGGTACATGATCAGCAACGGCACGAGCAGCGTCACGGGGCCTTGATAACCAGGTTGATTAATGTGGAGGGTCTGGTTACTCAGATGGCAGAACACTTGAGGGCTGGGCACATTCCAACTGTGGGTTCTGCTGTGCCTGCAGTTTCTGAGGCTCCAGTAGCTCAGGAGGCTATCCCCACCCCGGTGGTCTCAGTCCCCTCTCCTACGGAGGCTCCTCCACCCCCTAAGGTGGTGGTACACTTGCCCAGGTCAGCTGTTCCAACAAAACAGGTGGAGCAGTTCTTGGACCACCGTAATTGTGCTCCTGGACAGTGCGAGTGGTGTAAATCCTTGTACACAGCCATGCAGGCATTGGATCAGACAGTGGTGGAGGAGGGTGAACTAGTACCTGAGGGTATGGTAGAGTTGGCCCTTGACTGTCTGCCCCCCAGTCTCTGTGAGATTGGGTCACCTATGGTGGCTTACATTATGCACACCGTCTTTGCAGTGTACCCGTGGCCTTCGTTTGACATGAGGCCGGTGGAGGGCCAGGACTTGATGGAGGCTCTGCCCAGTGACCTGAGACTCGCCTTTGCAGGGCTCAAGCCAGTTGGATATTCCCAGACCTACACTGAGCTACTTGAGCAGGCTGTCAAGCAGGGAGAGTTTGACCTTACCCGTCGTCCAACTGCTCTGTGATGTCTTGTTTTCCACGCAAGGACAGCACAGTCTTTGTGGGGCTGCAGTTACCAAAGTTCCCTAACGAGCTGAGGGCCAGGCTCACACCTTTGAGGGTGCTGGTACCCATCTTGGGCGCCAGGTGGGGGCCTATCAAGGCCTTTCTACAGCTGTGGTGGGCCTATAGCAGCTGGCTATGTCGCCATAAGACTGCCAGTGGCTGGGTCTTCGATCCCCTCCGACAGGCTGTGGTCACTCTGTCCTACCCTGCCCAGTGCAGTAGGTTTTCAGCTGAGTTGGGCAAGGCTGCTGAGACCTGCTTGGATATTCAGGTCAGCAGGAACTGGCCAGATCTGGTGTCCATGGTGGAGCATTTCCCAGTGTTTGGAACGAGGGGAAGGATATGAAGAAGGGGGATTGGTTCACTCTGTGAAGGGTTCCAGGATGGTTGGAGATGGGCTGTGGAGTGAGGTGGGGATCCAGAATGGAGGCGACCAGTTCTGATGTCCAGTCCAGATTTCCAGCAATGACAGTTCTGAGTTCATGGTAGCTTTGCAGTTGTATTATCCAGGCATGGTTGCCTGTGTGTTAGTCACTTGATGACATTTCATCTGTGGGTGAATTTGTCTTATTCAGGGTTGACATGATCAGATGTACTGAGATAGGAGGCCCTTTGGGGATGTAAAAACCCACTTGCTTGTCCCAAGAGGTGGTGGACTTCCTGTTTATGTTGTGTTGTTTTGTGGAGGTTGTTGTTTTATTCTTCTTGGCTTCTAGGAACTGGGAGTTCCTGTCTTGAGGGGGAGATATGTAACAACCAAATGTTACATCCAAAGTTTTCCTACTGTTGAATCTTATTATGAGTTCTTTAGGACAATTATTTGAGAAGTTAGGAGGCTTCGACGTCTGATAGATATTGGGCCTGTTGAGATCTGTCGAATCTATTGTTCTACCCTCATTGGTCGTGGCCTGATCCACGTAGGGTACTTTGCATGGTGTTGTTTAGTCAGTCAAGATTCTCTGCAGTACCGTTGTACCTGGTGGATTTGGTTCCAGGTCCTTGAGATTTCGTATGTGCTGGCTTTGTGTTGTGTGGAGGATTCGGAGGCTAAGATCTTATCTTGAGTGATCCTCACTTTTGATTGGTCCTTCCGGGTTAGGGTTGGATGGATGCTGCGTGCACGATGACTTTTATCCTGTTTGGGGCGGCCGTGCATGTGTGCGTACGTGAGAGCTAAAGCTATGGTGTAATTCAAGGGTTTCCTTGTTTCATCAATCAAACAACCCTTGCCAAAAGTCAACTATAACTTCAACAGATAGTCGACTTGGATATAACTTGTCTGTTGTGTCTAACAAGGGTGGGGACTCATTCCCTTAACTGTTGAAGATCCATCTTCATTGCTTCTCTGGACGTGAGGTTATCTGTCGCGACTCCAACCCAGGTATAAAGATCTTTTCACGCTAATGTTGATACTGAGGCTGTTGCAAACACAACATTTTTAGTCGTTACAGAGGTTATAACGCAAAAAATTGCGTTGTTAACATGGAGTTCAAACAACTATTTCCCAATAGTTTAGAGGCCAAACAACTGCAGTCAGGCTTAGTTTATAACCCTAGGATCTCATAAAAAAATCCCCGTACCCAAGTACCCAACGGTTGCCACGTGGCATCATGCAATGCCAGCTGTAAATCAGGACTTTTTTTGGGAAGACGAAGGTGATGGCCGAACGAAATCGCGCGTACCCACTGCAGTCCTGCTGTAGTCTAGCGACATGGCGCAGCTGTTTGACCCCAGGAAACGCGATCGTAACCTAATAGGAAGACATGTTAGCGTCCCAGCAACATACTGGGGTGAGAAATGGGCCATTTGATAGGTGTCGGCAGCGTTCTTGCTGGAATAAACTGCGATCAGGCCGGACGATAGAAACGTTGACAGCAATACCTTTCCGGCGTATTTTAAAGGATATATCGGTTTCTTTTTACTTTTTATGATACATAGTAGTCGTAAACGTGCAAGGGTGGCCAGAAATCGCCGAATCCAGCGACCATGCTGCACAGCTTTGGTGTGCCGAAATGCGCCATTTTGCGGCCACCGGCTGGGCCAAGGTAACGCCATCCATGCCTGGTAAAGCTTAAGCATCGTTTTCCTCGATCGACGAGCCACGAGCCACGAGCCACGAGCCACGAGCCACGAGCCACGAGGTAGCCATGGCTGACGGCGGAGCTCATAACTTTCACGTTTGAGCACCGAATTTAGCCGTGAATATCACAATCGACGCGTCTTTCTACGACGCACATGCTGATATAATTTTCCGACGCTATTACGCAATATACGATGAGCAAACGCCCATCGACGCAACGCAGCCTGACGGCTGCGCTCGGCAATGAAAATACGTCTGCAGCTCCGGCTGCAGCTTCGCCATCAGGGCCGGAAGGCGGTGGTGACCCTAGTCGCGCACTGGTTGTCGCCCAGCACCCTCCCGGGCTTCCTGCCTCGCCCTCAGCCTCGCCCGAGCCAAAACGCAGCCGCCCAACCGAACCAAGCTGGTCTGAGCGCGACTTTGACGTTGACGGGTTATTTTCCACCTTCGACGATGCCAGACCCGGCTTTTTCGACATGCCACCCATCAAGATACTGGAGCTCGTGTTTTATGGGTCATACGCCTCCATTTTCGACCTGTGCCAGCGCCTTCACAGCCATTACCGCCTCCGCACTGGACCTGACGGCCGGTTTACTCACCGACCTGAGAACCTGGCCCGCTGGTCTCGCCCCCGTCTTCAGCTCGCCGCCCTCTTTTCCATCCTTGACCGCTCTGTCACGGACCTCTGGACCCCCTCCCCCTTGACCGAATCCACCTTCCTCCTCCACCTCCAAGAAACCATCTCACAGCACGTGACGCCCCTAGCTGCAGATGTGGCAGCTGTGGGTCGCACGCTGGCTGCTGAGCTCCCCACCATCCCCACCGCCACCGCCACCCTCCTCGCCTCCACCCCCCCCCCTCCGCCTCCACCGACTCCATCACCGCCCAGCTCCGCGACATTGACCAACGTCTTAAGGATAATGCCATCGCTATCGAGGTCCTGCAGAACACCGCGGGCCTCACCGCCCAGGCGGTGAAGGACATTGCCGCCAAGCCAGCCTCTGCTGGCCTGGCCGGCGATGCTCCTCCCATCACGACCTGGGCGGACATGCTTAAGCAGCACACCACCTCCACCACCTCCGCCGTCGCAGCCCAGCTCCAGCGGCAGACGCTTGACCTCCGCGAGGAGGCCGAGCTTGCCAAGCGCAGCCTTAACGTCATTGTCAAGAACCTCGACATGGAGGAAGGTGAGAATTCCGAGAAGCTTGCACGTGCGTTTGAGAGAGAAATTCTTAGTCGCATGGGCCTTACTGGTGAGATCGACCTGGTCGCCCACCGCCTTCCCGCGCGCGGGGTAAGGCAGGGCCGCCCCCGCTCCTTCTCACCTTTAAGACCCCGGCGGACAAGATTTCTTTTCTCCGACGCCGCAAGCGGCTCGAGAAGACTCTCTTCACCCTTGACGACGACTTGACCCTGGCGCAGCAACAACGGCGACGGGAGCTATGGCCCACCTACCTCCAGCTCCGGCAGACCAAGGCGGGGCAGCCGGTGTACTGGAAGGGGGCGACCATCTACGTCGGCCACAAGCCCTGGCAGGCGACCCCCGCGGCCCCAACGACTCCAGACGCCCCAGCTTAGGGGAATACAGCAGTAGTAGTGTAGAATAGATAGACCGTGGCCATGTACATGTACGCCTCCTAGAGGCACTATCCTAGCTAAGCCACACGCTTTATTTAATCATGTACATGTGTGCCTATGATGTGCCACACTCCAGATGATGCCTAGCTTTATTTAGCTCTGTTGTGCCCATGCAGGGAGTAACTCTCTGCTGAGACGCCATGCCCTAGCCTTTTTGTATAGCTATGCTGATCTTCCCCCCCATGACAGGCTCCCCCTTCGCTGGGCATAGCTTGAAGATCATGGGGATGCAAGTGCCCTGGTGCACCTAGAGCAAGGGTCCTTTACATCCCCACCCTTGCAGGAAGTAGCTTAGGATGTATGATAGGCCATATGCCCCCTCTCAAGGGCTATGTGCTACATATACTCCCAACGGAGTTATGTTACAATTCAATTCAATTCAATCGTTTTCCTATCGATGTTTGACATTTATATATACGTTCTAGCTTGTGTAGCACATTCTTTTTGCACTATTCATGCTCTTTCTTGACCCTGGCCTGGCCCCTTTCTAAAACACCATTCTTAGATGCTTCCCTCAGTCAGTTGACCTGCCACAGGGTGATGGTGATAAGTTTTAGAGGCTGTATGGGTTTGAATACCTCCATATATGTTTGTTATACATTTCCCATACACATATTGCATGAGTGTGAGGCAGTTGGCTGGTCTCTGTGGCATCATCAAGCACGTAACTGGTGAGTAAAAGCTTCCCATTGACAGCATGTGCCACCAGGTGTGCTGGCCATCACCTGGCAAGCTATAGCAGCTTAGGCCTAGTTTATCCTTGCTAGGGCAGGCTGAAATAGGCTCAACACCACTAGTTTGTTGGTGGCTGCCTCCTAGAATGCATGCCTTGCGTAGGGTGTCCGTACCACGTTACCTACGTGCATGGACAAGGTGGCCGCAGTGCCCGCTCTTCTCGTTAAGCGTGGCATGTGGCCAGCTTGTATTATTGGCTGCAGGTGGTTGCCCTGTCTTATTTTGACATATCTGGGCTTAGTTTGTGCATCTCCATGGGTTTATGCCCCCCAAGGGGCCCACAGTGCCTTTTGTGTGCACCCACTTGTCTACCCAGTGTTATAGTGTTATAATTTCATGGGTGTGGGGAAAATAGGAGGGCTGCTTATTTCAAGCCCATATGCAGCCACGAGGGTCTACATATATTGCTTTTACTCCAAAAAATTCAGTGCCTGCAATACTTGACCCATGTGGCATACCGGCCCCTTGTAGTGTGAGGGGGTCATAGTTTACGAGACCCATGTGTCTTCAACTTTGAATTTCACATAGCCAGGCTGGGAATTACATGCCAAGACCATATACTACATTTTTTTATATATCTCAGAGAATTCATAACTGGCCTCAGATAGCCCATATCATGCTTGCTTCATTAGATGTGTTTAATTGAAATAAAGTGTTATAACGCAAAAAATTGCGTTATAAATGTGCTAACGCGAGTTAAGAGGTACCTTCAAATGAAATAAGAGGCATGACTCTATCGAGATATATGTTCGGACGTGAATTTCTATTGTCTCGCCAATTTCACCCCGACTAGGTTGTCCCCAGTTTACAAATTAACAAAATTAACAAATTAACGCCGGCGGACTACCTGCGGACTGCTCTACGTGGAGTCGCCGGGCTACAAGTTGCGTACTTGACCAAACTCAGCCGTAGAGGCCGCCGCACCAATTTTTACTTGTTTTCGTCACATGGCTTGCGTTGGGTTCATCGACGAGCATCGACGCTCATCGACGGTGCAATCTGACGGCGGAGAATAAGTTCGCCACAGCACAGCGCGACGCAAGGGCTAAGATCCGACAACGTGACATGCAAAGCTTTAGACCGCATCGCTAACCGGAAATTCCGTCCAACACCGTCGTACAGTACTGCCAGTCGACCGCACCTCTGCCTCTTAACCGTCGAATGCGCAATCGATCTAGAAAGTAGAAACGTCTCCGCGACACTTCCGCGATTTCAGTACATGCCGTCACCCTTGACAGTTGTCGTACAATACTGCAAATTTACGCCAATAGAAACTCGCCTGCAAACATATATCTCGATAGAGGCATGCGTCTTATTTAATTTCAAGGTACCTCTTAATTAATCTCGCCCTCCCGTTGTAACACCGTCCCCCCGTTGTAACACCGTCCCCCCGTTGTAACACCGTCCCCCCCCCCATAAATGCGTCCCCCCCCCGTTGTAACACCGTCCCCCCCCCGTACAGTACTTTCAACCGCAGCTCTGCCTTTTAACCGTCGAATGCGCAATCGATCTAGAAAGTATCCGCGATTTCAGTACATGCCGTCACCCTTGACAGTTGTCGTACAATACTACAAATTAACGCCAATAGAAACTCGCCTCCAAACATATATCTCGATAGAGGCATGCGTCTTATTTAATTTCAAGGTACCTCTTAATTAATCTCGCCCCCCGGCCTCCGCTAATTTGCTAATTTGCTAAATTTGCTAAAAAAGAGCCAATTTTACCCCGACTGGCGTGAATTTGTAGTATTGTACTAAAACATATCGAGGGTGACGGAAAGAAGGATTTATGTTCCAATTCAATTCAATGCACTACGGTATTGGACGGAGTTCCCGGTCTGGCAAGCGGATTTTGGATCTGACGTTCAGGGCGGGGGCTGAGGTACCTTCAAATGAAATAAGAGGCATGACTCTATTAGGGGGGGGGGGGACGGTGTTACAACGGGGGGGTACGTACCAATTAGGGGCATGCTTTAGTTACGGCTACTCGGAATCGCTGCCGAAAATCTGAGGATTGCGCATTCCACGAAAACCCCGTGGTCAGTTTCAAACCGAATATCTATTGGACCGTAGTTGGAGCGTAGATGGCGTTTACTTCGGCACTTCCGGGCGTCAGGCCCAGTAAGGTCCAGGTGGAGGATTTGACACCTTGGAATCTATAGAATAGCGGTTACGGAGATATCATTTCATGGAAATGGCCGACACGTTGGAACGTAACGCGTCGCAGGGATATAACGGTGGTGCACATGGGCACCAGGTATCTGGAAGCAGCCGACGGCCGGAACAGTGATCATCTACCAGCACCAACAAACGGATCCATCTGTCGGCTAACTGAATACTGATTGCGGTTACGAAACTTACGTCGTGTGTGATTGGCTGGCTACTCACGGGGCACGAATACCAAAGGCAGAAGGAGCGGCCACGCGTCACGATTCATGTGATTGACAGGATACACGCGAAAATAGGTGTGTGAATGAAGGGAAACAAAAAGAAAAGAAGACGCCGGGGCCATGGCGGCGATGAATAACCTGGTGCAACAAGACCTGATGGAAATGTCACGAGGTAGCCATGGCTGACGGCGGCGCTCATAACTTTCACGTTTGAGCACCGAATTTAGTCGTGAATATCACAATCGCTTCGTCTCTCTAAGACGCACATGCTGATATAATTTTCCGACGCTATTACGCAATATACGATGAGCAAACGCCCATCGACGCAACGCAGCCTGACGGCTGCGCTCGGCAATGAAAATACGTCTGCAGCTCCGGCTGCAGCTTCGCCATCAGGGCCGGAAGGCAGTGGTGACACTAGTCGCGCACTGGTGGCCGCCCAGCACCCTCCCGGGCTTCCTGCCTCGCCATCGGCCTCGCCAGACCCTAAACGCAGCCGCTCATCCTTTCCACGCGAACCGCGTTTCAAGTACCACTCCTTCCATGCCGACGATCACGACTGGTTCAACAACATTTCTCCGGTCGCTGCTATGCACTGCATTTTCTTCGGGGACTACGCCTCGCTTCTTGAGCTGTGCCTCTACTTTCACAGCATCCGTCGCCTACTGGAATTTGACGGCTCTAATTTTCAACAGAGCCGCGAACTGCTGCTGACGGGCTTGTACCCCCGGCCCGAGCTTCAGCACATGATTCTTTGTTCCCTGCTGACGAAGTCTGACGGCGAGATCTTGGCCCCCACCATCTCCGCAGCCACATACCGCTCCATCCTCACGGAAGCCTTTCAGCAGCACGTGACCCCCCTTGCCGCAGATGTGGCGGCAATGGGCGGCACGCTGGCTACTGAGCTCCCTCACATTTCCACCACCGTCACCTCCACCTCCACCCTCCTCGCCTCCACCTCCACTGCCACCTCCACCTCCACCGCCGACATCAAAGCCCAGCTCCTCGACATCGACCAGCGTCTTAAGAACAATGCCATCGCTATCGAGGTCCTGCAGAACACCGCAGGCCTCACCGCCCAGGCAGTGAAGGACATTGCCGCCACGCCAGCCCCGGCTGGCCTGACCGCGGCGATGCTCCTCCCATCACCACCTGGGCGGACATGCTTAAGCAACACACCACCTCCACCACCTCCGCCGTCGCAGCCCAGCTTCAACGGCAGACGCTTGACCTCCGCGAGGAGGCCGAGCTCGCCAAGCGCAGCCTCAACGTCATTGTCAAGAATCTCAAGATGGAGGAAGGTGAGAATTCCGAGAAGCTTGCGCGTGCTTTTGAGAGAGAAATCCTTGATCGCATGGGCCTTACTGGTGAGATCGAGCTGGCCGCCCACCGCCTTCCCCGCGCGCGGGGTAAGGCAGGGCCGCCCCCGCTCCTTCTAACCTTTAAGACCCCGGCGGACAAGATTTCTTTTCTCAGACGCCGCAAGCGGCTCGAGAAGACTCTCTTCACCCTTGACGACGACTTGACCCTGGCGCAGCAACAACGGCGACGGGAGCTATGGCCGACCTACCTCTGGACAGCTCCGGCAGACCAAGGCGGGGCAGCCGGTGTACTGGAAGGGGGCGGCCATCTACGTCGGCCACAAGCCCTGGCAGGCGACCCCCGCGGCCCCAGCGACTCCAGACGCCCCAGCTTAGGGGAATACAGCAGTAGTAGTGTAGAATAGATAGACCGTGGCCATGTACATGTACGCCTCCTAGAGGCCCTATCCCAGCTAAGCCACGCGCTTTATTTAATCATGTACATGTGTGCCTATGATGAGCCACACTCCAGATGATGCCTACTGAGCTTTATTTAGTTATGCTGTGCCCATGCAGGGAGTAGCTCTCTGCTGAGACGCCATGCCCTAGCTTCTTTGTATAGCTATGCTGATCTTCCCCCCCATGACAGGCTCCCCCTTCGCTGGGCATAGCTTGAAGATCATGGGGATGCACGTGCCCTGGTGCACCTAGAGCAAGGGTCCTTTACATCCCCACCCTTGCAGGAAGTAGCTTAGGATGTATGATAGGCCATATGCCCCCTCTCAAGGGCTATGTGCTACATATACTCCCAACGGAGTTATGTTACAATTCAATTCAATTCAATTCAACAAGACCTCTTCAAGGACCTCGTTGGAAAAGTAAACAAGCAGCGAGTTGATTTAACAAACGCCATCAGAGACAGGGCGATTAACCTCGACCGTGCCAACGAAGGCGTACAGATACAGACCAAGAATGTCAATGCTGCTAAGGCAAGGTATCATGAACTTAAGGAAAGAGAAGAAAAGCTCTGCGAGGAGAAAGTGCGAAAGGCGTACGAGACAACGGTGGAGCCGCAACTAAAGACGTTAGAGCGGCTGAAAGTCGCCTTGGGCAAAAAGGAACAACTTTGGGATGGGGTGGTCAAACATGCAACAAATGAGGTGCTGTCAACACTTGAGACAATAGGGCCCTTGCTCTCCAACGCAATCAATAAAGGGGCTTTGGTGGATACCGTGGATCTGACGGGGTCCCAGGCGGAGGAGGATGAATTATTGAATTCCGTTTTGTCTGCAGCTGGCAAGCTTGCTGGGGGTGGGTCATCTGTAACCCCATCATCATCAACACAAACGTCTACAAAACAACATGGCCAAGAAAAAAACGTTTTTACCGTTGGCAAGTCGTCCTGGCCTGGCAAGGGGACCAAACGAGCCCTCAATTTTGACGAATGCAATGAGAAAACGCCTGCATTTGAGCCGTCTCCAGATGACGACCCTGTCCATGACGACCACGCCAGCCCAGCAACCGACAGCCACGCCGGACCTACTTGTTCATCCCCAGCAACGGGACTCACTGGATCCACCACACCTGGACCCGGAGAGACTGGAGGACAACGTAGTGCCTGACTTAAACGCTGCAGCAAGGCGACGGCGGCGCCGGCGGCATGCCATTTTAGACGATGCCTCCGAGGATGAGCAAGAAGATAATATCGACAGGGTCAACATCGGTGGGGAAGATGAAGAGGAATCGGAAGACGAACCAGGAGAGGAGGATGAAGGGGAAGAGGAAGTGGAAGAGGAGGAGGAAGGGGATGAGGTTGACGAAGAGGATCCCCCTCCACGCCGGGCAAAAAAAGTAAAATTCATAGATGATGAAGCTAGTGTTTCGGATGATGACGAGGACAGCGATGGTGAAGCTGGGGCAAGTAAGAATGAGAATTTGAGGTGCAACTGTTGCGAGCCGCCCTTCGTGGCCAAGAGCCAACGTGGTCTCAGCAATCACGTGACGTGCAAGATAAAGCGTGGGCGGTAAGGTGCCACTCTTCCTTGTGTAATTTTTTTTATTGGAATTCCTTGCCAAATTATACGCCAATATTTTTTAAGTCTTTTATTCAATACTAACCACCCTTCTTGCTAAAAATGTGCGATATATTTTTCCTTGGCATGTGCAATGTATGTGACAGAGAAGCAAGACGACATCTACAAGAGCGTGAGGACGCTGCACTCAATGAGGAACACAACACCGCAACTCAGCACGAAGAAGCTCAAGAAACTGACGAGTTCATTCCATTGCGTCAACCCAAGCACGCACGTGGGCGCACGCCGCTAAAGAATATGACACTCCACATCTCCATTTCAGGGGGGGCTCGTGATCTTAATGACGATGAGCTTGGCAAGATTGAAGCCTTCCATGTAGCCAATGGCGGCAAGGGCATGTCAATTGTGGAAGAAGGAATACTAGAAATGCACAAGCACGTCCACATGCTAATCGATGTTGAGGCTACATCAGCCCATGCTGTGAAACTGAAGCTCAAGAAGGAACTTGGGTGGGGAGAACCGATAGATGAAAAAGGGAAACATGACAAAACCAAGCCAAGCCTCGTGGCACGCCAAGTTAAGCCTAGCCACAAGTTGAATTATTCTGGGATGATAGGCTATTTGCTGAAGTCGGAAGAGCAAGAAGGGTTTCAGATCTTGTATTGCCACGGCATTGATGAGGACGAGAAAGAAGAAGGCCGGATAGAATATTTACTTCATGGGTCCCCCACTCTCAAGGGACGGTGCTGCTTGACCGCCTACAATTTACTCGAACGTGCTGCTGTGTACTGGTTTAAGCACCACAATAGTATTAGCTTGCGTCCAAACCTGATTAAAACAATGGCCCACATGTTCAAGACGGGGCGATACTCTCTAGATGCTAGGTTTCTCATGGGTAGGGGTCTTGATTATCCTCGTGTACAAGCTGCATTCGAGATCATGGTTGAACCTAGACTTGGTGAACATTCGTTGTCAGCTATAGCACGTGGGCTCGAAAGGGCCCTTTTCAATCCGCGTGAGCGGTACTTTGATTCAGATGAGGTAGATGCAGTTTTTCCTGATGCACGCGCGGCTCAACGCCAAGAACGCGCAGCACGCACGGAAGAGCCACCAGGGTCTGGCTATTTTGACATAGATGCCATCATCGAAGAGGTGCCCCTTCGTGATGATGACGAATTAACAGATGAGCAACTCCTTGACAAAGTCCTGCGTGACGAACGGAATAAGGATGACCCAGATATCATGTTGTCATCCGACTCCGACTCTGACATAGCATTTCATACATAAATTTCTGGCCTGCGCGGGTTGTCTCTTTGATAAATTTTCAGTGTATATCTCTGTATATGGTATATAGTTTATTAAAAGTGAGAATTTTGAGAATTTCAGAGTTTGAGAGTTCGGCACATCCTAGTCGGGGTAAAATTAGCCAGGCGATGTTGCATGTTATAGCTGGCCATAGTTTTCTAAGCTAGGCTGTAGTGTTAAAATTAAACTATAACATGACTTCGTTGGGAGATCATTAAATTAAATTAAATGAAATTATAACATGCCTCCGTTGGGAGATCATGTAGCACATATTCCATGATGGATGGGTGGCGTGGGAGGAGCCGCGTAATCGAACTAACCTAACTCTAAGCTATCTAGTCTAGAAAATCCTAACTACACTACCCATCAAAACGCCTCCTCCGCTTGGGGGGAGGTGGCTTGCCCACAGGGGCTGGCCTGTGAGCCTTGACAATCTTTTGCCACCGCGTCTTGTTCTGCATGGCAGTCCAAAGAAGGGAGAGAGAGTGGATGCGGTGTTCAAACTGGGCTGGGACCACTAGGTCGTCCAGCAATGTTCATCTGAACGTAGTTCGTGACAGGTTTCCCTACCCTTTTAGGAATGCCATCAGCCACGAGCCACGAGGTAGCCATGGCTGACGGCGGAGCTCATAACTTTCACGTTTGAGCACCGAATTTAGCCGTGAATATCACAATCGATGCGTCTTTCTACGACGCACATGCTGATATAATTTTCCGAAGCTATTACGCAATATACGATGAGCAAACGCCTCTCGACGCAACGCAGCCTGGCGGAGCCCTGCGCTCGGCAATGAAAATACGCCTGCAGCTTCTGCTGCAGCTTCGCCCACTGGCCCAGACGGCAACGGTGACACTACTAAGTCGTGCACTGGTGCTCGCCCAGCCCCCCGGGCATGCCTCCCCATCGGCATCGCCTGAACCTAAGCGCAGTCGCTCTGCTGAGCCGCCCTGGGAAGAGATGACCTTCGACATCAACGCCTCCAGCTATACTGGCAACGCAGCCCATCGTACTTCATGGACGACGTGTTTTTCGGCACGCACGCCTCGCTTCTAGCCCTGTGCGTGCACCTCACGTCCCACAACCGCGGCCGCTGGCCTGGTGATGGCCAGCTTGTCGACCCCGCCGAGGCTCTCCCAATCATTCACCGCATGAATCGCCCCAAGCTCCAACGCTTCGCCCTCTGCTCCCTCCTTGGACGCTCCGAAACCGCGCTCAGACTGGGCTTCCCCACCGCCCCCCCCCACCTTCCCCACCGAAGCCACCATCTGCACCCTCCAAAAGGAAGCTTTCGAGCAACACGTGACCCCCCTTGCCGCAGATGTGGCGGCAATGGGAGGCACGCTGGCTGCTGAGCTCCCCACCATCCCCACCGCCACCGCCACCCTCCTCGCCCCCCCCCCCCCCCCCCTCCGCCTCCACCGACTCCATGCATCGGCTGCCCAGCTCCGCGACATCGACCAGCGCCTCAAGGATAATGCAATCGCTATCGAGGTCCTGCAGAACACCGCCGGTCTCACCGCCCAGGCGGTGAAGGACATTGCCGCCAAGCCAGCCCCTGCTGGCCTGGCCGGCGATGCTCCTCCCATCACTTACGACCTGGGCGGATATGCTTAAGCAGCACACCACCTCCACCACCTCCGCCGTCGCAGCCCAGCTTCAGCGGCAGACGCTTGACCTCCGCGAGGAGGCCGAGCTCGCCAAGCGCACTCCTTAACCCCTAAATGGTCTTGCTGCCGATTTTCCGCCAAAAATCGAGTTCCAGCCGATGCATCGGCCCCTTCTCGGGGGACCAGATGCCGCGAAATCTATTGAGAATTAGGAAAAGTTTAGCTGAGAAGATCGAAAGTTTATAAGTTTCTTCACAGCATGGTATATGGGTTTGCATACTTCTGACAAAGTTATAGAGGTGTTCTGGCCGGTCAAAGTACAAGGGGTCAGGGTACTTTTTCACGTAAAACGTGCATTCCGGAAAACGACGACCTGGCCATGGCGGCTTGCGCCCACGCATGGCATTTACGTTTTCGTTCGAATTTTCTGACCAAACTTAGGATATTGATTTTATACGTCCTAAAGATGATACAGGCCAATTTTTGGTTCGCGGGAATGCCATTTGATAGGTGTCGGCAGCGTTCTTGCTGGAAAAAACTGCGATCAGGCCGGACGATAGAAACGTTGACAGCAATAGATTTCCGGCGTATTTTAAAGGATATATCGGTTTCTTTGTACTTTTTATGATACATATTAGTCGTTAACGTGCAAGGGTGGCCAGAAATTGCCGAATCCAGCGACCGTGCTGCACAACTTTGGTGTGCCGAAATGCGCCATTTTGCGGCCACCGCCTGGGCCAAGGTAACGCCATCCATGCCTGGTAAAGCTTAAGCATCGTTTTCCTATCGATGTTTGACGTTTATATGTACGTTCTAGCTTGTGTAGCACATTCTTTTTGCATTATTCATGCTCTTTCTTGACCCTGGCCTGGCCCCTTTCTAAAACACCCTTCTTAGATGCTTCCCTCAGTCAGTTGACCTGCCACAGGGTGATGGTGATAAGTTTTAGAGGCTGTATGGGTTTGAATACCTCCATATATGTTTGTTATACATTTCCCATACACATATTGCATGAGTGTGAGGCAGTTGGCTGGTCTCTGTGGCATCATCAAGCACGTAACTGGTGAGTAAAAGCTTCCCATTGACAGCATGTGCCACCAGGTGTGCTGGCCATCACCTGGCAAGCTATAGCAGCTTAGGCCTAGTTTATCCTTGCTAGGGCAGGCTGAAATAGGCTCAACATCACTAGTTTGTTGGTGGCTGCCTCCTAGAATGCATGCCTTGCGTAGGGTATCCGTACCACGTTACCTACGTGCATGGACAAGGTAGCACCTGCACATAGGTGCCATGTAAGGGCAGTGTGATGATGCAGTTATGTTTTACCATCATTGTGGAAGGGAAATGTATTGTTTGGCATGGTTGGTGGCCATATTAGTAGGTAGTATGCCCACCCCTACCCCCTTGGTTGCTTTTTACCAACGGTACCCCTAAGGGCTGTACTGGGTGTAACTGCTGGTATACCCACCCAAATGATGACCCCAATGGCTCAAACTGTTCAGCAACTAATTGTTTATCATCCCTGAAGTGGTAGGTGCCTAGGTCTTATAACATAATTCAAAATGCAC
This sequence comes from Mesostigma viride, assembly GCA_009746045.1. Lineage (NCBI taxonomy): Eukaryota > Viridiplantae > Streptophyta > Mesostigmatophyceae > Mesostigmatales > Mesostigmataceae > Mesostigma > Mesostigma viride. The sequence continues at coordinate 914,093 of RPFO01000299.1, read as the reverse complement.
ATTCTACCAAAAATGAAAACGCGCGTCTTGACCCCCCTGACTTTGACGGCAGTTATACATGGCCTACCCTGCATATATGTGAGGCCTTGTGGTAGCTGTGGGCAGCCGCTGGATCCCACGGGGACTCACTACCTTGCCTGCATGGGGGGCCAACAGAATCAGAATTGGTATTTGTATTTGCACACTGTCCTCCTGACGGTGGTGCTCGCCATGATTCGGTCGGTTTTCCCCCACGCGAACATCCGGTCCGAGGATGCGGATGGCGCTGCCTTCTATTCCCCCAACCACCGGCCTGACATCGTGGTGCTGGACTTTGAGGGGGGTGGCCGGCATCTGCTTATTGACGTTTCGGTGGCGCGGCCCTTGGCTCTTAGCCACGTGGCTGGGGCCTCCCTCACGGCAGGTTACACGGCGGACCGGGCGGAGCGGGCCAAGCTCCTGGCCTACGGCGACGTCGGGCACCATCGTGTGGTGCCCTTTGTCCTGGAGGAGTTTGGGGCCATGGGGCCCCTGACCTCCGCCTTCTTCAAGGAGTGTTGCCGGCTCCGGGAGGACCGGCTGGACCTGGAGGGCCAGCGGGCCCCATGGTCGGCGCGGACCTGGACGTCATATTGGCGTCAGCGCTTGTCGGTGGCGCTGACTCGGGCCATGGCGGACATCATGCTCCGCCGTACGCGGGCTGATTTTGCGGTGCAGCAGGGCTATTAGGTTCCTCCCGTTAGGCGTTTCCATTGGTCTTATCGTACTTCGTAGTATAGAGCTTTGACATGGCTCTGTATATAGGTTTATAGCTGGGCGTTTGCTTTGGTTTGAGTGATTTCACTCTGCTGTAAGTAATTATATTTTTAACATATATGTGAGGGCTTGCGACCTCGTCCGCCCCGCTCAGGCCGTCCACCGTCGCCTGCCCCGGGGCACGCCCGGCGTGTCCACTGTCGTCAGTCCTAGTGTCTTCCCTGCCTGCGTTCATGAAAAACAACAAAAGACCTACGCGGGTATACTACACTGTGCCGACTGGATGGGTCTGCATGCGAGCTTGAACGATCAGGGGACGGCTTGGCTTCACTCCGTTTCCCTTGAGGGGAGCGTGGGGTCCGCATTCCTGCGCGCCCTCCCCATGAGCCCTTTGTTCACACTGGTTCCGGCCCTTTACGCCATCGCTCTCCGCCACCAGCTCTTTGCCCCGCAACCTCTCATCACGGCGGGTGCGTCCTGCGGCAGCTGCGGGCTTGCTCTGGATACTACTGGGACGCACTACATCGCGTGCATGGGTGGCCAGCAGAACCAGAACTGGTTCCTCTATCTCCATACCGCTCTCCTCCGGGTGGTGTGTGCCATGGTTCGGTCGGTCTTTCCCCACTCCACCATTAAGTGCGAGGACGCGGATGGGGCCGCCCTCTACTCACCCAACCACCGCCCCGACATTACCGTGCTTGACTACGACGGGCAGGGTTGCCACCTGCTCATCGATGTCTCCGTGGCTCGGCCGCTTTCCGGTCGCCACATCCTCCGGGCGGCTGTGGATGCCGGCGCTGCTGCCGCTGTGGCTGAGCGCGACAAGTTTGCCTCCTACGGCAATGTGGGGCCCCACCGGGTCATCCCCTTTGTCCTTGAGGAGTTCGGGGCCATGGGCCCCAAGACAGCGGAGTTTTTCCACGAGTGCTGCCAGCGCCGTGAAGACCGCCTCGACCTCGAGGGTCAGACCGCCCCGTGGTCGGCCCGCACGTGGTCCTCGTATTGGCGGCAGCGTCTGTCACTCGCCCTCACTCGCACCGTGGCTGATGTGTTATTCCGCCGCACCCGGGCCGACTTTGTCGCGACCCACGCGGTCTAGATTCCTTCCAGGCCTGCATGGTGGGCCGGCAGCGCTGTTGCTGCGTGTAGTTTTGTGATGTATAGTTAGTTGTACCTTGTGCCGCTGGCGTGATCCTTGGATGTCTGTGTCAGATTACTATTAATTTCTTCAGGGTTATTCTCCCAGTCATCGGTTTTTTCCTTATGTTGCATGCCTATCTCACCTTCGTAATCTATCATTCTCAATGAATATATGTGAGGTTGTGATATACCAACCCGAAGGGCAACTCATGGACATGCTTGGCCCCCAAGGACAGCCATTGGATATGGGTAGGTTGGATGGCATCTGGTTTGCAAAAATGTGAAGATCCAGCCGATTTATCGGCAGGATCTCAGACCATTTAGGGGTTAACGTCATCGTCAAGAACTTCGCCCTGGTGGAAGGTGAGAATTCCGAGAAGCTTGCGCGTGCGTTTGAGAGAGAAATCCTTGGTCGCATGGGCCTTACTGGTGAGATTGAGCTGGTCGCCCACCGCCTTCCCCGCGCGCGGGGTAAGGCAGGGGCGCCCCCGCTCCTTCTAACCTTTAAGAACCCATGAGGACAAGATTTCTTTTCTCCGACGCCGCAAGCAGAAGACTCTCTTCACCCTTGACGACGACTTGACCCTGGCGCAGCAACAACGGCGACGGGAGCTATGGCCGACCTACCTCCAGCTCCGGCAGACCAAGGCGGGGCAGCCGGTGTACTGGAAGGCCGGGGCGGCCATCTACGTCGGCCACAAGCCCTGGCATGCGACCCCCTCGGCCCCAACGACTCCAGACGCCCCAGCTTAGGGGAATACAGCAGCAGTAGTGTAGAATAGTTAGACCGTGGCCATGTACATGTAAGCCTCCTACAGGCAGTCTGTACCAGCTGATTCACGAGTATTATTTAGCCATTGCGCCTATGATGTGCCACACTCCAGATGATGCCTAGCTTTATTTAGTTATGCTGTGCCCATGCAGAGAGCCGCTCTCTGCTGAGATGCCATGCCCTAGCTCTTGTATAGCCATGATGATCTTCCCCCACATGACTGACATACTCCCCCTTAGCTGGGCATAGTGTGAACATCATGGTCCGGATTCTCCCGATTTCTGGCCTGCGCTGGTTGTCTCCTTGATAGTGTGAACATCATGAGGGTGCAGGTGCCCTGGTGCACCTAGAGCAAGTGTTGTTTACATTCCCACCCTTGCAGGAAGTAGCTTAGAATGTATCATAGGCCATATGCCCCTTCTCAAGGGCTATGTGCTACATATACTCCCAACGGAGTTATGTTCCTAATTAATTAAGGGGACTCGGCGCGGCGAATATTTTCCGCGCCAAAAAAATTCCGCGGTACCCTCCGTACCGTGAAAAGTGGGTGCACGGTGCGCGCACCCCTTGCGGAAGTGGCCATGGCGACTGCTTTTAGACGAAACGTGACAAATCTGGCTCGCGGAAAGCAGAAAAAATGCTCGATTCTTGGAGAAAATTAGTTACTGATTCTAATTTATGGTGGGATAGTTGCGATCTATAATGTCGCGGGCTCTTTTTCTTTACCATCGGCAGGGGGGGTCCGGCCTGAATTTCTGTCGGGATGAATAAAGTATAATTGATGCCTGCAGGTGTGATTGTCGATTGTTGCCAGTTTTGATGGTCCTAATGGAACCTAGTTTAATGATGTTTCTAAAGCCGTAAAAATTCCCGATGCTATCTTTACCTTTCTCGTCATTTTGCGGTAAGATAACATTAGGCCTGCGCGATGCGCGCCCGACCTCTCCATGAAAGGGTGGCCTTTCTTGTGCGCCTGGGCACGAATAAATGCCCGTTATGGTACGTTCTTGTATTAAACGTCCTAAGATAGCGCTTTCCTGCTTTCTTAGCTCGTTGAGCGTAAGCTTTTTGCCTTCTTTCCGGCCAGATGCAGCCATTAAGTTGCGGGTCCTGGCGCTGCATCGCTGGATTCCTGGATGTTTTTTAGCAAGTTCGTCTGTGACGTGGCTGGCTTGCTGCAGCGCGTGGCCCACAACCTGTCGGGAAGGTGTAATGCTTTTATTTCCATGCTTCTCTGAAATTTCTTTTGCTTTATAGACAGTTGTGTTCGAGGAAATTCACGCGGTCTTCCTAAGCAGCGGCATCATTTTCCCCAGACACTGACGAGCTGGCACCTGTCTCCTAAAGAAAGTGGCTCGTGCTTGTTAGAAAGGAGGCAGTGTGCATTTTGCGGGACACAATGCTTTGGTGGCACATGCGTCAGGTAGGTTGTTCCAATGGTCTCTTCACCTTTCCCACTGAGTAAATGATAGCCTTTGTCATGCTAACCAGAGCAGCTAGCCACAGGTTGGCTGGATAAAAAGTCAGCTTATTTTCTCTTTATATACTGCGTGTGTGGTCCTCCACATGTCCGGCTTGTTGGGCATTTTGGAAGAGGGTTTTTAATGTGTTGTTGGGTGGAACAACTTGGTTGTTGGCACAAAATCACACATATTATTAGCCTGAGATAGGCATGACATATGCTGCTCAGGCGTGTCGTCCTACCAGCCTTGTTGTTAAGGGTAGACTCACAAGGCTGGCTGTGACGATGGAGGGGTGGGGCGTATGACGCTCCGGACATCCTCCTCACACTCCGTGATCAAAGTGGGCATGTTTTTGGGTGTCTAGGGTAGCAAAACAGATGTCATTTTGGCTCAGCACTAGCTCAATTCTCTTTTAGCGTCTACCCAGGTGGCATCACAGGAAAATCAATAACTTGAGCTACGCTTGTCAGAATGAGCTCAAACTTTGGGGTTGTGTTTCCCCCCACTCAGTGGAATTTAAAATGTATGGATGACCCAATCTGATGTGTTAATGATTTGATTTTTTTTTTTTGGCTCAAAAAAGTACCCATTTTGCGGGAAAATTAATAACTCAAACAAATGTGACCATTTTGGCCATGTAAATAGCCCAGCTTTTAAAAAAGTGGGGGAACTTTGCAGAAATGTATGGGCAGGTCATTTGGATAAGTGGTTTGTCTTGGGCAAAATATCTCATAAATAGCGTCTTTTTCTATTTTTAGCTCGCCACCGGTGCGTGGTTGGGCGTAGTACCCCCAACAAGTGGTGGCATGAATGTCCAAACATCATATTTATGGTACTCAATCATCACTAGATGGTTCCCGAGTGCATTGGAACTGAAATTCATTAAAGTCAGTTTTTCAGGCTTTTGGACGTGCGAGTCCCCTTAATTAGGAATGCCCTTGGGGCCAGGCCAGGTCAGAATATGCCGCCCTGGCTGGCCAAGCCGCTGGGGGCCTGCCAGACCAAGGGCGGTGTCGACCTGGCTGGTGCGAGCAAGGTGTCCTACAAATGCTATCCTACGCTGCCTAATCTCGTCCGAAATACGAGGCATACCCTGATACAAAGACTCTAATGACGGGCGCTTGGAAAACCCTACGTTCAGGACCTGTCGGAGCATCCTGTAAACCTTGCCGTCGAGCTTAGCTGCCAGTGTGGGTGTGATCGTCCACGCCTCGGCGCCATGTACGTGAGCACCGTGAGGACAGGAGGATGGGAGATCATGTAGCACATATTCCCTTGCTGGATGGATGGAGGTGGGCGAAGCCGCGAAACCGAACTAAGCTAACTCCAAGCTAATCTAATCTAGAGAACCCTAGCTACTCTACTCAGCAAAGCGCCCCTTCCTCTTGTGGGGGGGGCGGCTTGCCCACAGGGGCTGGCGTGTGAGCCTGGAAAATCCTCTTCAGCACCTCTTCTTGTCCTGCATAGCAGTCCAAGCAAGAGCGTGGGAGTGAACGCGGTGTGCAAACTGAGCTGGGACCACTAGGTCGGCCAGCAACATCTGTGTGTATAGTTCATGACATGCAGGTTTACCCATCTTTCTAGGAATGTCCTTGGGGCAAGGCCAGGTCAGGATATGCTGCCACGGTTGGCCAAGCCGCTGGGGGCCGGCCACACCAAGGGCGGTACGTGTCTACCTGACTGGTGCGAGCAAGATGTCCTACGAATGGTATCCTATGCTGCCTAATCTCGTCCGAAACGCGAGGCATACCCTGATACAAAGACTCTAATGACCTATCTTCTATCTGCTGGGCTGCGCCTCGCCCAGCCAGGCCGGCACCTCCTCACGTGGGCCGGGCCCAGCCAGGTTAGACGCCGCAAGGCCCGCACCTTCAAAGAACAGCTCGTAGAGGACAATGATTAATTATTTAATTAAACTCGTGCTCCCGTTGGGGAGTCACGGAGCACCGAAGTGCACAACAGGAGAAAGGGCAGAGACCCCCAGTCTCCTTCATGCCAAAGGCATGCCACAGCTGCATGCACTCGGACATGCTAGCTAAACGGACACGCCAACTATCCGGCAATCTGTGGGTGCAATAAGACCCATGTGAGCATGGCCGATAACAAGGAGCGTGGGCTTGCAGTAATCTGATCATAGCCAGGACGTAGCATGGCTGTACTGCCTGTACAAGGACTAAGCTAAGGCTATGGCTGGTTGTGTACTGTGCGTTAGCGGTGCACGTGACTAGGCCATGTTGGCACAGCTAGGCAAACATTCTAAGTGATGGCTGCCATAGCGGCAGTGACTACCATTGGATACAAGCTATAGGGCTATTAGCTAGTCTAGCCCGCGGGGGGCGTCCACATCTTGTGGTTGATCGTCAGGTCCCCGCCCCTCCAGTACACCTTGGGCTTCTGGGGGTCCTGCTTGTGGCGGATGTATTCCGGCCACAGGTCGCGTCGCTGCTGCTGCTGAGCGGGGGTCAGGTCGTCGTCCAGCGTCCAGGTGAGGTCGTGCAACCCGGCGCTTGCGACGAGAGAGGAACCGCTGCTTGTCCTCACGGGAGGGGAAGGTGAGCAGGACTGGTGGGGGACGTAGAGGACATGGGGGGCCTAGGCCTCTCCGTGATTTGGAAAAAGATGATGGACAAGGCCAAGTGGGACCCCATAGTGGTCTACCTGAGTTGGAACGCCAGAAGTTCTTCCCGGGAGGACTTGCATAGCCTTGAGGGGGCCACCCCGGCCCGCCACTTCTTGGTTACGCTGCTCGACGCCAGCGCCACGCTCGACCTGGCCGTGGGCACTGCTGGCAGTCGCTTTGCGCCTGCCGGCCGGTACGGCTTCTAACGACAACACCCCCTTGTTCTCTTCCTTTTTGCGGGAATGCGGCCGGGATAGACAGTTGCTGTCAACTGCCACTCACTCGCTTCCAACTGTCCCTCACAGCCCTTGGTCACTTTTCGGGGCCTTAACAACCGTCCGGCCTGTCTGTGGACTACGCGGGTGGTACGGCAGCCCTGAGGTGCACTTCGGTTCTCACGCCGAGTGTTCGACCCACCCACGGTGTGCTCTTACCACCGGTTGGTGCGCGCGACCATTCGGCTCCGGTTCCATGTCCCCGAGTGCTGCGCCCCATGCATGCAGTGGCCCCGGCGTCCTGACTGGTCTGCTCTACGCCCGGTCCGTGGGGATCCTGAGGACTGCCGGATGACGCCGATCGAGCACGCGCGGAACCGGTGCCGACGGGCGTACCTGGAGGCCCTGGACGCCCAGGCGGACATCGACGCGCTGGCCCAGGGTGCTTCCAACGCCGCCATTTTTGCGGGCTTTGCGGCCCGCGCCCCGTTGCTGGCCCGGCGCCCCTGCCGGTCATCAGCCCCGCCGACGCCCCGGCTCGCTCTACCGCCAGGACCCCAAGGCCTTGGCCGCCCGGCACCGCCTCAAGCGTAACCGGGATCCGCTGCTGAAACCGGTGCATGGCTCAAGGCCAACCTCAATGTGGAGGCCTACGCACACGCTCAGGACGCGGAGGCGGCCCAGTGCATCGTGGATGCCCAGCTAGCCTGCCAAGCTCGCCACGGCAACCAGGGCAAGGACATGTGGTACCACCTCGACCGGCTCGGCGGCCGGCGGCAGCGCACCCCGGTGCATGGAGCACACGGGGCCGGGACGGCACGGCGCCAGTCAGCCTTGACCCGACCGCTGGTTGGCCCACAATGTTCAGTCCTTGACAGGTGGGGCTCGCGCCCCCCCCCCCCGCCGCTTCACCCAGAGACGGCCGCCCGTCTCGATCAGTGTTGCCGGACCCCCCCCGCCGCCTGCGCCCCCCTCCTCGGCCGCGGACTACCAAGTCCCCGCCTTGAAGGAGGGCTGCCTTGCCACCAACGACGTCGTCGACTCCCTAGCTTCACTTTGGAGGAATTCAGGACGGCGCCCTTGCTCGCCTGTGGTTCGACGCGGCGGTCGACCGTGCGGACCACCTTTCTGCCATGAGCTGCTGAAGACCCCTGACCCGGCGGTGAGGGACTCAGCTTCTGCTGGCGTTCTGCAACCGTGTCCTGCTCTCTGATGAGCCTCCGCCCGTGCTGAGTGGCAGACGGCCATCCGAGTCATGCTGTACAAGAAGGGTTCTGCTGCATGCTGACCCCGGTAACTATCGGGGTGTCTGCCTCCCGAGGGCGCCGCGCTGAAGGTCTTCATGCGCATGATGCTTGCACAGGCTGAGCCGTGCCGGCTGCGCTGGACCCACACCTGGGTGAGTCTCAGATGGGTTTCCGTTGTGGTCGGCGTAACACTGTCATGGCTGTATTTGTCGCGCGCCGGCGGTTGATGGAGGAGGTGCGTCGCCTTTGCCAGGCTGACGGTTTGCCGCTGGTTTTCATTTTTGTTGACTATATCAAGGCTTTCGACACGGTCGATCCTCTGGGAGGCTCTTTGGGCCGATCCTAGCTCTGGACCGGGTACCACCCGCGTTTATTGCTGCCATCCGTCGACTGTATGAGGGCTCACAGGCAGTAGTGGGGACTGCGGAAGGCACCACCCCACCATTCCCCCTTCACCATGAATTGATTAATTAATTACGGACTCATGCTCCCGTTGGGGAGTCACAGAGCATTAACCCTGATGGTGGATGGATGGATGGGTGCAAGCAGTCCTACCGGTCGAATCTATCTACAACAGCTCACCTACAACATCTATCTAAAGCTATCATGCAACATCCACTCTACCCTAGGGGAGCTGTCTGGCGTGCCTCCCGCGGGACGTTTGCACACGCGGGCGCTTCCCCACGGGGGGGGGCTCGTTGTCCTCTATGACCTGGGCCCACTTGGCCTTGTCCATCATCTTTTTCCAAATCACGGAGAGGCCTAGGCCCCCCATGTCCTCTACTAGCTGTTCCTTGAAGGTGCGGGCCTTGCGGCGTCTAGCATCACTGGGCCCGGCCCATGCACGTCAGGAGGTGCCGGCCAGGCTGAGCTGGGCGCAGTCCTGCGGGGGGGCCACGTGAGGTGTCTACCTGGTTGGTGCGAGCTAGGTGCCCTACGAGCTGCAGGCGCCGCTGCTTAATTAATTGTGCAGGTGATCTATGGCATGCCAAGGTAAAGGTCCTCATTGCGGACATGAGCAGCATATCCTACTCTGAAAATGGATCGCAGCATGTTGGTGACCGCGCCGTCCGGCTTGCGGGCCGGCAGGTCGGCGCGCGGTGAGGGTCCACGTCTCGTCCCCATACGTAAGAACATGAACTAGGACGAGGACCTTAAACAGGTCCTGTTTCTCGATCTTGCCCAGCCTGGGGCTTGCGCCATGCACAGGGCCCGGTAAGGGCGTAAAGCGTGCCAGGCGAGGGAGATGCGGTGGTCCACATCAGCCTCGCAGCTGGGAAGCACTGAGGCTGCCCAGCAGCTTGACGCGGTCCCGATACAGGACTCAAGAGCCGTCAAGGAGATAGAGGAGGTCGGGCAGTTGGTGGGTGCATGAGCCCAATCGCCAGCTGAGCCTCTGTCTTCTTGCTGACCGCAAGCCCCACTGCACGGGCCTCGATAGCCAGGCAGTCAAGCCACGTCTGCACGTGCCCAGTGTCCTCGAAGAGGGTGGTGTCGTCTGCGTAGATGATTGGATGTCCGCCATGCCATCTCCGTTTAACCGCTCCGCCATGCCAGAAGTGGTTGGCAACCTAGCTGCACTCCTGGTTCCCTACCCACGATGCGGGCCGAATCGCTTGCGCGCCTGAATCATTACGTATTCGACCACAATAATGAACAGGTAGGGCGACAGCACGTAGTAGTACTGCCACACACCCTTCTGTAAAGGGCATGGTGGCGTGGTCCCGTAAGAAGTGCGCACCGAAGTGGTGGATCGACCCTTCAGACAGGTTGCGGATGACAGCAATAAGGGGGCGGGGGATCCGGAACAGCTCGAGGATGTCCCATAGCGCAGGCCAGAAAACCGAATCGAAGGCTTTGATGAAGTCCACAAGCACAAGGTGCAAAGGGGACTCACCAGGCTGAAGGCGTTGCAGTTCCTCCACAAGTCGGCGAGTAGCGAAGAGCGCCTGTACTGTGTTGCGACCTGAACGAAAGCCGTGCTGAGTCTCGCTGAGGTGACCGTCCAGGGCCGTGCGCAGGCGGTTCAGGATGAGCCGCATAAGAAGCTTGAGGGGGGCACTTTGGATGCACACCCAGGCTCTGTAGTTGCCGGGGTCGGCAGGCGACCGGCCCTTGTTCTTGTCCGATGTACAGCATCGTGCGAAGACAGTCTGTGTTGCCAGGCCGCTGGAGGCGGTTGCGACGACAGCAGAAGACGGTTGCAGATAATAATCCCGGAAGAGCAGCATAACACCGGTGTCCTCAAAATCGGCTGCATTGAAGTTTTACAACTGCGGCAGGAATCTCGTCGGAGCCGGTGGCTGCGTCATAACGCAGACGCTGGACCGCCTCCGTGACCTCGCGAGAGGTGAAAGGAGGCATGTCTGACGGGTCGCCAAGTGGGCCGATCAGCGGGGGGACTAGGTAGTCCGCCGCTGACCTACTAGGCGGGGCCGGGGGCCCAGCGGGGCGGGCCAGGGCAGCCGCCGGGGCGGGCGGCGGTGGCGCTGGGAGCAGGGGCGGGGGCGGCGCAGCTGTCCCCACGACCTCGGCGGTGGCCGCGGCCCAGGTACGAAGCCGCTTGGCTGCTTGGGGCGCCAGGAACGTCGTGCATGGCGGTGGGGCCGGCCGATCGAGGCCGTCCGGGTGCCCGCCAAGGCGCTTGTACCAGAAGTACCAGGCCCCCTTGCCGTCGTGCTTCTGCTGGCAGCTGCGCAGGTCCTTGACCATCTGCTGAGCGTCGGCCTTCTCAGCCTGCTCGTAGGCGACCCGCAGGGCCGCTTGCCGGCCCAGGTTTGGCGGTCGGGTCCCTTCACCATGGAGTGTGGCTTGAGGTTGTGTCCTGTCCCCATATCTGTCCATTATTGTCGCGGATCACGTCATGCGCCGGGCACGTGCGCGCTTTATACTGCTCTTTATAGGGCCGGGTTCGAGCCCGGCTTGGACATCCTTAATTAACGAGCGCGAACACGGCGGCGGTGGCCATGGCTACCGCCTAGCTGTCCGACCTTATTTATGCAGATGACACCACCCTCATCGCGCGCCCCAAGCACATTCAGACCTGGCTGGACTGTCTGGGCGAGTGGAGGCGCGGGCGGTGGGGTTGGAGATTAGTGTCAAAACTGAGGCGATGGTGATTGGGGGCTTAATTCAGTCGCCCACCGCTGCCGAAAAAAATGCCCTGCTAGCCCCTAAGCTCACCCGCGTTTGTACTCCAGCACCAGTACAAACTGATTTTTTCAAAAAGTGTTTTTTTAATGTTATTAAATAACTCCATAATGAAGTCATAAGTGCCCCAACATGTTTTTCGACACCGTGTGACCGTGACACCATGATACCCTGACACCCTGACGCCAAAATGATACAATAACAGTATTTGTGCAGTGTCGCATGGTGTCTTGCGGTCTTGAAGTGTTTTTTTTATGTTATTATAACTCCATAATGAAGTCATAAGTGTCCCAACATGTATCTTGACACCGTGACACCCCGACACCCTGACACCCTGACACCCTGACGCCAAAATGATACAATAACAGTATTTGTGCAGTGTCGCATGGTGTTTTGGTGGGGTCTAGAAGTGTTTTTTTGATGTTATTATAACTCCATGATGAAGTCATAAGTGTCCCAAATGCATTGTTGGACCACCCTGACACCCTGACACCTCGGGTGACACCTTGACACCCTGACAACCTGACACCAAACTGATACAATGACTGTATTTGTGCAGTGTCGCATGGTGTCTTGGGGTCTATAAGTATTCTTTTGATGTTGTTTTCACTCCATGATGAAGTCATAAGTGTCCCTAACACCCTGACACCCTGACACCCTGACACCCTGACACCTTGACACCCTGACACCTTGACACCCTGACACCCTGACACTACCTTGACACCCTGACAACATGACGCCAAAATGATATAATAATAACAGTATTTGTGCAGTGTCGCATGGTGTCTTGGGGTCTAGATGTGTTCTATTATTGTTATTATAGCTCCAAGATGACGCCCAAATTATCCCAACATATCGTGACAGCGTGACAATGTGACATCGTGACACCGTGACGCCTTGACACCATGACACTGTACAAAAAGACAGTGTAGGCAAGATATGCATGAACCATGCATGGTAATGAACTAGTGATCAATGTCCAGAGAAAAAAGAGCATGCCATTCTTATGACCGCCAGGAATTTACACATTCTTAGCTCGTACAACTCCCCAAAGTTTGTAAACTGTGAGGACTTTGACTCATTTTGGCGGTTCTATTGCCCATAGTATTTCCTTTCCTTATCTCTAAACCGGGGAGATGACCTCTGTGTGCCTCCTGGAGAGTAACAATTGCCCCCTTGGTATACATGCTCGCCTCCAAAGGTGGGCATTGGCGGCATTTGCTCACAGCGAGGCCCAGGCCCCTCCCCCCCGCTCCACTGTCCCCCACTGCCGGCGTAGTTCCCTTGCGAGGGCGCGTCGCGCTGCCCGCTGCCCCCGCCACGCCCCTCCCCCCCGCTCCACTGTCCACCATTGCCGGCGTAGTTCCCTTGCGGGGGCGCGTCGCGCTGCCCACTGCCCCCGCTGCGCCCCTCCCCCCCGCTCCATTGTCCCCAACTGCCGGCGTAGTTCCCTTGCGGAGGCGCGTCGCGCTGCCCACTGCCCCCGCTGCGCCGCCCCCCCGCTCCATGGTCCCCCACTGCCGGCGTAGTTCCCTTGCGGGCCGGGCGCGTCGCGCTGCCCGCTGCCCCCGCCACGCCCCTCCCCCCCGCTCCACTGTCCCCCACTGCCGGCGTAGTTCCCTTGCGGGGGCGCGTCGCGCTGCCCACTGCCCCCGCTGCGCCCCTCCCCCCCGCTCCATGGTCCCCCACTGCCGGCGTAGTTACCTTGCGGGCCGGGCGCGTCGCGCTGCCCGCTGCCCCCGCCGCGCCCCTCCCCCCGCTCCATGGTCCCCCACTACCGGCGTAGTTCCCTTGCGGGGGCGCGTCGCGCTGCCCGCTGCCCCCGCCGCGCCCCTCCCCCCCGCTCCATTGTCCCCCCACTAGGAGTTAATTTTACGGGGCGTAAACGCCCCGGTTGAGGTTACCGGGGCGGTTACCGGCCGGTAACCATGTACGTTTAAGGTTACCGGCCAGGTTACCGGCCGGTAACCTTAAACGCGACAGACTAAATACCGGCCGGTAATGGTTACCGGGCGGTAATAGGTACCGGAACGTTTACTGGGCGGTAACTTTTACCGGAGCCGTAACCATGCCCGTAACCTTACTGGGTTACGGGCATGGTTACGGCCCAAGTAGAAGTTACCGGGCGGTAAACTGACATGGTTACGGGACCAGTTCTGATAACCGGGATGGGTTACTGGCCTGGTTACGGGACCGGTAACTGGCCCGTAACCTGTACAAGTAACTGACCCGTAAACGGGCATGGTTACTGGCATGGTTACGGGTCCGGTATTTGGCATCAGCATAGGTTACGGGCCAGTCTCGGGCATGGCTACTGTCCTGGTTACGGGCCCGTAACCTGGCCAGTAACCATTACTAGTTACGGCGCCGTAAACGGTCCTGGTTATTGCCATGGTTACTGGTCCGGTATTATGTACTGGGGCAGGTTACGGGCCTGGTTACTGGCCCGTAACCAGGCCAGTAACCACTACTAGTTATTGCCCCGTAAACAGGCCTGGTTACTGCCATGGTTATGGCCCAGTAACCAAACCCATAACTAGTTACCGTCTTGGGTATGGATCTCAAAATGCAGGATTTGATGTAGACAGTCTCTAACAATTTATTATGCACATACATATGATATTAAAATAATTTATTCAGAGAACCATAAGTGTAAGTGTAAAAGACAAGGTGCGGCCCACCATGATAAAACACATAGCATCATTGGCTCACATCAGAAAAACACAGAGTATTCAAAGGCAGTATCATCATCAATGTCTTCAAGGTCCTGCCATAATACAAGGTTCCACCTAGCGTAACATTACCAGCTGGTGGTAAGCCTGGACTTGGGGTCCAGCCAAGGCATGGCCTGATGCCATTGTATACCGTGCACAAGTTGTGGATAGTCATTATTGTCTTCCGCTAATGCCATTTATCAGCACTCGTCCAGTGCTTCCTCCTCAATGAGGTCGTCCAGGTCTGCATCGAACTTGTCTGCGTCAGCGGTGGTCAGAAACTTCCTCGCCACGAGGCCGCTAGCTGATTTGGCCCTCATGTCAGCCTCAGCTTCCCACACGGAGTCTACCACAAGGCCGACATGGTCAATCAGGACCTTTCGCTGCTTCATCGTGTCCACGTTCCAGTGCTTGAACTTGCGAAGGAGGAACTGCGCATTGACACCACGAGCAAGTCCAATTGCAAGCGTACACACATACATGACAGTGAGCAAGTGTAGAATGTAATGCATACGACATCATGGATATATAATGCATGATGTTGCAAAGGGCACAAGGAAGAACAGCAAGGCTTTACCATATCGTTTTTAGACCACACGTTCCTCGACAGGCCACCACCCATTAAACCTAGTTGAGCATTAAAGTGACCCCATAAGTCATACACTTACGTCATACACCAGGCGTTTACGCCCCTTGGAGCGGATGTCGCCGGGTGGCGCTGCCGCCGCCTCAACGTACTTCTTGTTGTCTAGCGTCATCTTTCGAATCTGCTTCTTGGCATTGGACCTCCCCGATGTCAGGTGGCATCGCATCGCCGATGCTGCGTGCTTGGCGGCGGCCTCCCTCCTGCCCGCTGGCATGTACTTGTTCTGGATGGCCACGTCCGCCACGATGGCAACATACTTCTTCCACAGCCCCCCGTCATCCTCCTGGTCCATGGCCTCAGGGGTGAGAAAGTGGCCATCCATGTCGTCAAACGCAGCCTGGATCTCCTTCTTTTTCCACTGCGAGACCCAAACAAAACACACAACCAGAATTGCAACGACACACGTGACAAGTACTGTTGATTGCATTTGCATTTCGTAGATCATAATCACCCCAAACAACTCCAAGGAGAACCATACGGAATGCAAACGACGCGTAGAAAAATGCATGATGCACTTTAAAGGGTTCCCCTAATACAGCAGAGGGGTTTACCCATTCGAAGACTGGAACGAAGCCAGCGTCGATCGAGCCGCGAGCGTCGCTCGCCGGGCTCCCCTCAGGACCTGAGGCACTGGAAAGCCGGGTCGGCTGCGTGGGCGTGGCCTCCTGCGACCGGGGCTGCCGACCCTGGTCCAGTAACTGTTGAAGCATCTCATACATCTTGGAGGTCATTTCTTTCTGTTTCTCCATGTCGCTCTTGAGTTGGCGGACGTCCGCGGCTGTCCCGCTAGGGTCCAGCCTGCTACGAGTAGCGCCCCCGCTGCCTGCCTCAGCTTTCCTAGTCTTCCCCTTGCTGCCCGAGCCCTTGTCCTGCCTACCCTTCTGAGGCGTGGTGTCCAACTCATCGTCGTCATAGTCGTCGTCCTGGTCGTCCTCGTCGGAGGAGGTTTGTAAGTCCTCCTCCGACTCCAGGTTCTCCGCCTCCTGCTTCCCCCAGTGGTCGTCCTTTTCCACGTCGGCCCGCCTGGCCTTCTTTCTCGCTGTGGCATCGCGTGCCGAGACCATGCCCTTTGTTGTGGCTGCACCCTTTGCGGCCGCCATGTCGTTCCGGCGCTTTCCCATATTCACTTCCGCTGCTTTGTTGCGTTCTGCACTGGTGCTGCGTTCTGGGCACTGGTGAGGCTTTCAAGCGTGCGCTCGTGCAAAATGTAACGCAGCGGTATGGTCTGGCGCGTTCGGAAATTCAAAAATCAAGGCGACGCGTCGGCCCCGGTCCACGTGGCTCACTCGCAGAGGAGCTGCTTCGGGCAGTCGTCATGAGTCGAGTACATAGCGGAGTGCTGCTGCATTGGAGACACTATGTACTCTTGGAGTACATAGTGTGCCACCCTATGTACTCTTGGAGTACATAGTGTGGAGTAAATAGTCACTCCTTCCTATGTAATACGGGCGTGTCTCACCGCGTCGGCAGTCCCCTATTCGGAAATCCCGGATCATATGTACTCCGGACTATGTACTCTTGGAGTACATAGTCACTCCGGACTATGTACTCTTGGAGTACATAGTCCGGAGTACATAGTCACTCCTTCCTATGTAATACGGGCGTGTCTCACCGCGTCATGACTCGAGTACATAGCTTAGTGTGGAGTAGATAGTCCTAATAATCCCTGCCACTTGGAGAATAGCAATTGAAGGTCCTGTGCTCACGTGACACCAACTTCATTATATCACAGTAGGTTAGGGCTTATATTATATAAACGTCATTACCGTGGTTCGTGAAGTGGCGGCGGCACAGCGCAAAACTTGGCCAGGCCGAATGCATGGAATTAATGTTTAGGGTTCGCCTTGTTGAATTACCGTTCATTGCCCAATTAACGCAGGCAAGAAGAACTACACGCTGGATACTAGGATACTCAAGGGAGTGGAGGACCCTCGGCACAGGAACTCAAACAGTGGCTTTAGCTGCATGGCTGGTCGTCGGTGTCTTTGAGCCTTATGATGAAAGGCACGGACGACCCTCCACCGGGACGGTTTCAGGGTGCCTAATTATTCCCGTCGAAGGAAGCGATTACAAATGCCTGAGCGGTATCTCTTCAGCAGGCAAAGAAAGCGTCAAGACATCGCCGTGGCTCACACCGTCATTGGCATCAACAACTGCGATGAGGACGTTGAGGACGAGTTGGTGGATAACGCTGCACTTGGTGATGATGTTGACGCTGGGAGGGCTCTGTCGCGCGACGCTGGGTCAGATGAAGTGGATGCAACTGAATCAGGGGATGGAGGCGACGGCGGGAATAGTGCTGACTCCGTTGAGGAGCCCGCCGTGCAACGGAGACTTAGCCATTGTCCAGGGGGGAAAATAGACGGGCGCATGACGGTGGCAGCTCCTGATCCATGCTCAGTGCCTTCGGCCCCAACAGACGGCCAGGGAAATGAGACTGGGTACGGGATCTTTCGGTCGCACTCGGAGTTTCTGGAGTTTGCATACCATAAGCGAATCGATTCTCGGACTGACGAAGGCGTGCTGTGCAGAACTGCCATGAGACAAGACCCCAAGTACCGATCGGAAGATGCCGACCGGCTCACGCTCCCTGTGGTCAGGAAGGTGGAAAAGGAGCTCCCAACGCACCATGTCACGCGAATTGAACTCCCTAACGGCTCTGTCGCCCACACGTGCAGCATCAAGACCCGGCTTCAACATCTGCTACGCCAGCACAATGTCACGCGCCACCTGCATGTGCGGCCCGAGGTGCTTGCGGATGGCCGGCGCACAGGTTTCCACATGAGTACCTTCTTCCACGACCATCCTCTGTGCCGCCTTCGTGGGATAGCGCTATCCGGCCAGACGTTCACGGTCGGTGACTTCCTCGAGGTCTCGGTGACTGAGGACGGTGTGAACAAAGGCAAGCCTTATGGGGCCCCGGTGAGGCTGACCGGCGTCCTGTACCAGCGTGACGACAAGCTCTCGGATTCTGTCAAGGTGCTCTTCGAGGTGCAGTACTTGTATGCCAACAAGTGGCGACACACGCACCTGAAAAGGGGAAGCCCCGGGTTTCATGAGAAGGAGCTATTTGCATGCAACTGGACGGAATTGGTGGAGGCAGGGACCTACAAGCGCCATATCAGGGTTCACTCTGAAGAAGACTTCGCGGAAATGGAGCAAGAGGGCACAGTTGGGAAACACGACTACTTCTTGTCACGGACATACGGAGTCACGACCGGGGGCATCGTGGAAACAGATGCTGATGGGAATGATCTAAGGGATCCCCATGGCCACCCTTTGATGCAGCCCATAGGTGATTTCAGGGACTGGCAGAAGGGCCCCCTCCGCAAGTGTCAGGCCCGCCCGCGGCTGGGCTTGCCCGTCGTTGTGATCCCAATCGTGCTTTGGATGGATAGCTTCAAGATCACTGACAATACGGATGCCGATGTGGTGTCGTATCAGTTCAGGATCCTAACGCTGGATCGATCGGCTGCCCGCAATCACGTGGTCACGCTGAGGCCAAAGCATGTGGATGCGGATGCCTTCAACAAGTGGCTGCTGGATAACGAGATCCGCCCACTGCAGCAAGGGGTGGCCATGGAAATGGCAGACCCTCTGACCGGTGTTGTGTCGTGGATGGAGGTCAGAGTACCCTTTTTTTGGCTGCTAGATTCCGGGGCGCGGTTTGCAGAGATGGGGCTCATGGCGTCTGGCAGCAATCATGGCTGCGGCTTTTGTACTCTCCACTCCGAGTTCTGGGGGCACACCGAAGTGGTGCTTGAGCTGCGTACGGAGGAGGGCCACCGAGCTGTGTGCGCAACCATGGAGCGTGAGGGACTGACGGCTCGTGAGAAGTAAGTTAACCCTACATGAACTCCATGCTATATAACACAATTGGTCTGGTAGCACCCCACGTTGCATCTACCAGTCTTATGTAGACCCATTCACACCGCACCATGCATGCATGGCGGATGGTACCCAGGTCCAGCGGGAGGAAAGCAACGCCGCCCTGTGTGCAGTCATCAATTGTGTGTGTGGCAGCAACAAGGTCTGACCGTGCACAGATGGTCTGTAGCATAAGGTCTGCCGTGGTGGTTCGGATATCTGCCAAGCTTTCGTAGACCATTCCACAAGGTCTGCATGCTTTGACGTATCCCGATTGTGAAACTTTGTGCCTTCCATCCCACACATTGCGTTTTCCAGGGCCAAGCTCGCGAAGGAGGCGGAGGCGGAGCACGGTATTAAGCACAGCCGTCCCTCCGTATGGCAGGGTCTCAGGCACTGGGACAGGTTTCGACGGTTTCCCATTGAGATCTTTCACTTGCTGTGCTTGGGGATCATCAAAACCGTGTTCATTTTCATCTGCACCCGGCTCCTGAAATCCGATGAGATCCGGGAATGTGATGCATATGCGAGAGCGTGGCCCACCACCAGCGGAAGGGCCGCATTGCCCAAGAACCCGTTCACCCGATACCCTTTCTTCAAGGCCATGCAGTTCCTGCAGTGCCTGCCGATGGTACCACATGCCATGGAATGGATTCTTCGAGTGCGGGAGTCTGCCAAAGAACCTAACGCACGGCCTCCCCAGCGCGTTCGAGGCACTGCTCAAATGGTGCGGGACCTTTGCGTGGTAAGACCTTGCCAACCTAACATTCCCCGTATGCTACATCATGTGCACTTGCATAGACATGTCACTTCATGATGTGTGAGCTGTTTTAGGTTTTTATCTACAAGCCCCATGAGTCAAAAATATATATGATAATCGCATTGTAAACGTGACTGGCTGGAAACGTGCTTTCAATGTAATGCTGCTCATGTTTGCTTTCATCGCAGTGGACGGAGATGGTACTGAGCGAGTACACTTCCCCGACGCATGCTGACAATGCCGACAAGGTGTATCGCCAGTTCCTGAAACGTTTCAATGCCCTATGGCCTCGTGGAAAGTACGCCAATGCTGGCGTGGTTGCACAGAGGGGGAAGACTGCAAACGAGCGAGGCCACAACGCTGCCACAGCCAACTGTCATATGGGGCTCCATGTGGCGCACCAGACCAAGGACGTGGGCAGGCTCTGGGATATGGACGGCCATGCGTTTGAGAGGGATCACGGCATGATTGGGGACCTGATGAGAAGCGTCAACGCCCGCCATATCCTAGATGCTGACAAATGGTTGCTGCTGAAATGTAAGGATTATTACCAGCCTGCTGCTATTTTCATGTGCAACGCAAGCTTCCAGCCGAGTTAGTACCGTGGACATGTACATGCATAAGGGCCGGGCTGTGCTTAGGGTTTAAAATAGGTTAGGGTTTGGGGTTGGGATGTGTGATTTTGGATGTCAGAATGGCCCCCGTGGCCCACCTCTATCGGGTGTGTTCCAGGGCATACATGCAAGGTGGCGATCCCAAACCTGGCCCACTGCATGACAGCCCACCCTGTACACGTTATGCATATTGTAAGGCACCATGAGGAGGTTACGAGGTGAGTGTCCTGGGGCAACGTGCACTAAGTTCAGGAATCAATGAGCCTAGCTCACTGCATGTACTGTTTGCAAGGATTGATACATCGCCCCGTTCACCATGCATCGCTGTTTTCGCAGGGGAGAGGCAGCACGCGTTGGATAATATACTCAAGGGGCTCGAGGACCCAGAGAAGTTCTTGACTCCACAGGCGCGTGAAGCACTGCTATCAAGCCCAGCTGCCAAGTACTTGTTCAAGAGTGGAGGTGTGCATGAGGACTGGCTCTCCGGCCAAAGCGGCACGGCTACACTGGGGGTGGCATTGGCGGACGGGGCTGCGTACCCTACAGTTGAACACACCGAGGGACGTGCTGGGGGACGGGTAAGGACATGTTTTGGCGGCATCCCCAAGCTTCTGATCCGCAGCACACGCAACGGTACTGATGGGGTCATCGAGTGGGAGCACGTGCAGCATGGTTTGACGCCGGCTATTGTCTTGCATCGCTTCAAGGAGTATTTTCCCGAGGCGGCGGAGACGTGGAATGAGTTGAAGACCACGGGTGTGCGGCTATGGCGCAAGGCAGTCACATACAAGGCGACCGTGGCGGTGGGGCATACTTATGCTTACAGGCCGCAGGACTACAGAGTCGGTGCCGCGGAGGATCCGCGTCGGTACGTGCTTGCTGATGACGCTGGAGAGCATTGGATATGTGAAGTCACAGCTGTAGTGTCAGTGGAAGGGAATGATGGCAAATCCTATTTGTGGATCGTGCCCACGTGGTACGAAGAACTGGGCAAGTTTAGCAGACGCCAGCAGCTGCCCTTGTTCGAGAAGGCTGCCGAACCGGTAGCCGGTGAACTCTTCCCTATTTATCGTGTCACGGCTGCTGTGACGATGGTCCACCAATGCAACGGGACTGTCCACGACCCCAGGTGCACCACATCTGCAATCCCCATGAGAAAGGGGGATCGCAAGAAGGAAGGAAACAGGGAACTGATCCATAACGCAGGGAACCGGGTGTACGGCCTTGATGACTGTGACCGGGACACGCCTCCTTTCTTCAAGTCTCGTCGTCAACAGGGTCTGCTGGTTCGTCATGGTGGCTACAAGATGTGATGTAAGAACTTGCATGACATGCAGGCGAGGACAAGTCATGTGGATTGTTTCTTCACTTACAGGCAGCCGACCTAGTGGTCCCAGCCCTGGTTGAACAACACATTTCCTCCCTCGCTCTTGCTTGGACTGCCATGCAGGACAGGATGAGGTGGCAGACCATTGTCCAGGCCCACACGTCAGCGCCCGTGGGCAAGCCCCCCCACCCCACCCCAGGAGGAAGTGGCGCGGTGCTGATGTTGAGTGAGCCCTGATTTTTTAGATTAGCTTAGAGTTAGCTTAGTTAGGTTTCGTGGCTTCGCTCACGCCCACCCATCAGCATGCTAGCGAATACGTGCTACATGATGTCCCAACGGAGTCATATTCTAATTTAATGCAATTTACTGCCAGCACATGCTGTCCACAAGATCTCGTGATAATCCGGACCAATAAGTTGTGTGGGTGCAATAAGACCCATGTGAGCATATGATACTAAGGAGCGTGGGCAAGTGTTCTGATAATAGCCAGGACGTACATGCATGCACTGATTTACGAAAGTGACCCAATTAATTAATGAATTAATTAAACTCGTGCTCCCGTTGGGCCGGGAGTCACGGAGCATTAACCCCAAGGTGTGGATGGAGGGATGGGTGCACGCAATCAGTTGTGAGGGTGAGAATGCCACGAATTCCGCCATGGTTCTTGCAGGAAGTTGCCTTTATTAATAACAAGGAAACACAGACGTAAGTCACGTCACTTCCAAGACTGCACGCAGCACAGGCGACAGGGTCGCAGTGCCCAGAGAACGTGCACGCAAGAACTAGCGTCCCGGTGCGACCAAGTCACACATATAGTTGTTAGGGACGCGTCCAAGTATTCAGCTGCACTGTCACAGCTGAACTGTCAATCAATTGATTACACAGACTCTGGCACGCCTTTGGCGCGCAGATCTATCAATTGTCCATACGGCTAGTCCTGTGGACCTATCCGTACACTAGTCAGCATCAATTGTCTCATAGGTCCTGGCGCGCTACAGCACGCCTACCTATCAATTGACCATCAAGTCCTGTACAAGTCCTGTCAACGTCCTGCGGACTATCAAAGTGACACTTGTACATCCTGTGTCCGTACGCGCCCACAGTGGCGCGCCGGGTACTGTCGGCACAGCCTAGGAAACGTCATAACTTTTACGTTCCTTAACCAAATGAGGCGTTCAAGGTGCCGTTGGAAAGAGCGTAACAATCTCTATCCATCTAACGTAAATCCTTTACGTTAACTCCAATCCCTTCTTTTCTTTAGGGATCACATCCCCTGCCAGGGACCCTTGAAGTAGCTTGAAATGTCCTTCACTCCAGCTTGAAGCTTGAACAGATGTCTTTAATGGCCAATGCCATTCCCCCAGCCCTTTCTTTTAAGGAACTGGAAAAGAAACAGATCTGCCACAGGGAAAACCATTTCATGAGAAATGGAGAAAACCTATGGAAGTGGCATTACAGAGTACCACCAGATATTAGAAGCACACAAAATTAAATACATACAGGTTAATTCTATGAGGTCTTCTCCAGGAATTAATCCCATCACCTCGGTAGAGCCTCCAGTACAATGACCTTCTGGCGGTGAGTTACATTAATCCCAGATACTAATCCCATAAAACCCAGTACATATTCAATATAAGTACAATAAATCCATGACAATTAAAATACCACTTGACAAAGTAAGGCGTATTACAATAGTTTGCCTGTCATTCTCTCAACAGGGGTCTATTGGCGCCCGTCTTACGGCGCCCGTCTACTTGCCAGATGGTAAACTGCCACAGCAAACAAATGACAAAATGAAACACATAGGCAACAATTAAATCCTGCCCTGGGGAACTAGGGAAGTCTGAACAGGCAAACACCTGAACAGGCCAGCTTGTAGAAACATAATACCAGGGAATCGAACCCCGCCCTATAAACCCCAGAATAAAGGTTCCCAGACCATTGTGAGAAGTATGTACAAATATACATTTCTTTTAAAATAGAATACATGGTCTGTAATGGACCTGTCAACCTTGTGTAGTCAACAGCATGAACCCCAGCCAAAACCTGGCTGTATCCTGATTAAAATCAGAGTGAGTGTACCATGGTCCATGAGCCTTAGTACAGACTAAAATACAGGTATTATGCCAGTCACAATGCTGACACTACCACACAATCTGCTCTCCAATGCCCTATAACCATGCACCAGCTTAGACAGCTTGCTGAGATGGGTCCATCAGAGACTGAAGAACCTTGTATTGCACTGCTGCCTTCTGCACTAGCTTGGTCAAAGCATCAGCAGGATTGTCAACCCCAGGGATATGCTCAATATTGGCCAAGGAGGACAACTCCTTAAGAAGGAGATAATCCAAGTCCCTACTTCTGGCCATCTGCCTGTGCACAAACTGCACCATCCCCATGGAGTCTGTTTTTAGAAGAGTGGTAACCTGAAGTGGCCAAGGAGTGTTAGAAGTCATCTGATGAAGCAACTCCTTCAGATAAAGGCTTGTGTGAATGCCTTCACAAATAGCCCTGCATTCTGCCACATCACTGCTGACAGCCACCCGTTTGTGCAGGCGACTAAACCAGCTCACCAAACTCCCCAGGCCTTCCTGTCTGAGCACAAAGAGCCCTGCAGCCCTGCCCCTGACCTTGGAGACCTGCCTGCTGTCCATTGAGCTATCCACATACAGCTCCATGCAAATGGGTTGTGATAAATCCACTGCAGACAACAGAATGCCAGATGAAGCCCTGACCTGATCAGCCACCTTGGCAGACCCTAGCTCCACCAGCATGTCATCAGGCAACCTGGCTATGACCATAAGGTCTGGCCTGGAAATGCCTGCCACCCAAGCAACCATGCCCCTCACCATGGGACACAGTGCCTGTGTGATGGTTGGAGGAAGCTTGCTAATGAGGGTCTCTTGATAATCATTGCCCCCCACCAGCAGCATACGCCACTCCCCCCTTCTTCACCAGTGTGGCCTCCATGCCCACAAACAGCAGAGGCTCATTCTCCACCTGCCATTGCTCCCTACCCAGAGGAAACTTGGACTTAATGATGGAGATCAGCTCCTTAAGCCACGACGTGGGAGCTATCAGATGTAGGTCATCCCCGTGCAGCGAAGCATACACTGGCAGGCCTTCCCATTGCCCCAGAAACAGACAGGGGTCTACAGGAGAGACCTTCAAGTTGCAATGCTCCTTCAGGAAACGGTTGAGAGTCTCCCTCCAGATTATTGGACTTGACCTCAGGCCCTCCAGGCCCTTGAGGATTTTAAGGAACTCCGTGTGGATGTCCCTTTTCCATACAGCAGGCACCCTAACATAGAAAGGCGTCTTGCCCTCCCACTTTTCCTGTGCCACATCTGCATCACCCTCCAGAAATGCCCTCTTGAAGTCTATCACCACTGAGCCATAGTCCAAGCCCTTGTTGAGAAGGCCTAGAAAGACACACAGCAGCAGCCTCCAAGTATCATGCAGCATGCCAGGGGTATACAACTCCTCAGCAGTGCACTCACCAGTACCCTTGAACTCATTCAGCACTGGCCTGACATGTGGTACCTTGACCCCGTCCACCTCCTTCATCTTGATGACAAACTTGAGCTTGAGTAGACGTCGTGCAGGAGGCAGGTCATTGACAGGTTCCACGCATTTCTTGGAGATCCAGTCCTCCCCAGATTTAATCAGACCCAGTGTGACCTGGGGACACATAATGGGAGAGGACATGAGCTTCACCAGGCCTTGGTAGTTGATAGGGCTGTGTCCAGCAAGTGAGTGAGGACCAATGCCCAAACTGCTTGGATGACTAGCAGCTGGCAGTATGAGGTCATCAACCAAGGGCTCCTGCCCCTGGCACACTTGCACACGCTTAACCGACCTGGTTACTGCACGTGATAGGTGAGTGGTCCTGAAATTAATCAGTGGGACCTGACCAGCCCCTTCCTTAGTCAGGAGAGAGGACGTGATCACTACCCCATCCTGGCATAGGAAATTCTGCCCCAGAAGAGCAGGTCCTTGATAGCCCTCCAAGACACAAAAAGCAGTGTCCTGTCCAAGGATAGGAATGAATACCTCACCCAGTACCTTCACGTGTACCCCGCCACTGAAGTCAGACACAAACTGATAGCTGGGTTCAGACATGCTGTACCCTGCTGCAGCCCTGGTCCCAATGATGGAAACCTGAGAATTAGTGTCTACCTCTAAGGCAGTGTCCAGCCCCAGATTGCCATGCCACCTGAGCTTGGCTACCTTGGGCTGCTTCTTGGCCCTTTGTAGAGCCCCAATCAATCCAGCCAAACTTGTCCCCCTGGGCTTGGTTAGTGCCTTGGGCTTGACAGTTGACTCCCCAGCTGTTGACCTTGCAGCCTGTTCAACAAGTACCTCTGCAACCTGGCCAGGGCTGACAGATTCCCCTGCAACAGATGTGGTCGTTGCGTCAGTGATGTCACCTGGGACCTGAAAATCCTGCAGATCCTGTGAGCCTTGTGCCTGACTGCCCTCATTCATCAGGTTAGGCTTGACATATGACCAACTCAGCCGGTGTACATGCTTTGGTTCGTCCTCCATGCTGACCAAGCATGCGTGGCTAGCTTCATCAACCTGGGTAACCACCCCAGGACTCCAGCTACCACGTTTGCCATAAAGGCTAGGTTCCTTCCAAGCTAGGACCTTCTGACCCACTTGTGGCTCCAGCATCTTCCAACCCCGGTCCTTCTCCCTCAGCTTGGCAAAGGTGACATGTGCAGCATGTTTCCAGCCCTCCAGCACATGTGGTGGGCACAGGCCATGATATAGACCCATTGGGCTGACAGCAACTCCATCATAGTAGAAGTTAACCCTGCTGTTCAGCTGCTGCTCCACGTTCCTCAGCCATGCACTCCTGACAAGTGCAGGTGCAGACAAGGGTACCCAGTCTTCAGAGATGATCAATTTCTTGACCTCCTGGATTGCCCTCTCGATAGCACCCTGCTGCCCATGAGCCTCCCTAGGTGTAACCAGCAACTCAGGAAGGGTAGGATCACCCTTGAGATGCTGAAACTGCATGTCCACCTGGATCCTTGTGGTAGGAAACTTGGCTCTTACATTCTGCAGGGCAGCCAGCAAGTACCTGTTCTTCATAGAAGGTAAATGCTCCAGCACCTTGTATTTCGTGTACCTGTCCACGCACACCAACAGTTGCATGCCCCTGATGTGTTGGATATCACACTGCAGATCACCAATGCTCTGAGGTAGAGCTTTGGCATGTGATTTCCTGGGCTTGTTGGAGGACAACTGGCACTTACACCGTGAGGCAGCTTGCTGACACGCCTTAAGAAGGGGTGCCCTGCCCATACGGAAGGCAAAGTTGTTTGACAGAGAAGTGGCATGCCCAAACATGTTGTGGATTCGGGCACCCAACTCCTGGTACACAGAGGAAGCAGTCCCTGGCACAGTCAGGACTGTGCTGTCAGGTTGTCCAGCATCACCATGCTGACTTCCATCCTGTTCTGACTCAGAGCCTGAGTCACCCTGCTCATGCCCAACACCTGGACCGCCAGCAGGGACCACATGCATACCACCAGAGGCCTTCACACCCCTCTGTGGTTGTACATTGGTTTCTCTCAAAATGAGAGGTCCACCCTCGTGCCCAGCACGAGGATGCATGGGGTCAGACATTCTTACAGCTGCACCAGCTGTCAAGGACGTCTTCATAGGAACCTGTACCTCTCCAGGTGACCTGGGGCCACACTGAACCTGGAGATCACCCTCTTGTTGCCCAGATATAAAATCTGCATTGGAGCACCTGGCCTCCCCCTTGGGTGAATTAAGGTGTGTAGGGGTTGCCTCAGACAGTCACTGCTCCTTGTTGTCTTCTTGCTGACTGCCCTTTGAAGGCTGGCCTGCCTGGGACTTGTTGTTGTTCTTCTTGTTGTTGTTGTTGTTATTCTTGCTGCCCTGGCCCTGGGACTTCTTGAAGCTGGGACACTCCTTCTTGATGTGCCCCCACCCCTTGCACAGGTAGCATTGTATCTTGGACTTGCCCTGGCCACTGCCCCCATTGTCAGACGCGTTGCCCTGCTTGGGCTGACCACCCACCCGCCTGAACACCGACTTGGAGTGTGACCTCCTGTCAGAATCAGGTGAATGATCTCCCTTGCGCTTGTTATGGTTGCCCCTACGCCCTCCTTGGCTTCGGTCAGCCTCAGACGTCTTGGAGCCACCCTGGGTACGCCCGCCTGCCTGGGTAGCCTTCACTGCTGGCACTCCACCCTCAAACAGCTCCTCTGCCTCGAGTGCTTGTTTGATTATGACCTTGTAGGCCTTCAGGGTAGAGTGTGGGGCACACATGACTTTTAAGGAGCCACGTGTCGCCTTATCCAGCCCAGAAACCTTGAGCCAGTTGGTTAGGGCTATGTTATCAGCGACATTAAAGCCGTGAGCCCTGCCCTCCTCAACCATCTTACAATAGTTGAGAAAGTTCTGGATCAGGTCCCCCTTGACCTCCCACCCTTGGTATTTCCTGCCAATGGATGCCGACCTTCTTGCGTTGGTCTTCCAGCAGCTCCTTCAGCTCAGCCACGTACAGTGCCCAGGCCTTATTGGCCTTCTTGCACTCCCTGGTTAGGTCCTTAATCTGGTCAGTACACTTGCCAAAAGTGCTACTTCCTATCCAGATTTGATAGTAATTTGTACCACCGTACAAGCTAGGGAACCCTTCCAATCCTTCCACAAACTCTTCAGCCTGCTTAGGCTTGGAGTCTGAGGTTACAGGCTGCAGCTGATTGACAATTAAAAGACCCTGTGTGGTGAGATCAAAGCCATGAACAGCTTGTGCATTATTATTATTGTGAGGAAGGTTGGTAATCTCTCCGGTAAGCCCCACGTCATCTACGTGAGCGGTTCCACTACCAGCACCCCCATTATTATTCCCACTGGCTGGGCCCTTGCTACGGCGTCCCTCAGCCATCCTGCACTACAAGCTATTCAAAGAACACCTTAGCAAAGCAGCAGAAAATTATGTACAAAATTTTTGTGTCGCCACTGCCGCCTGCGCCGGTGTCGCTGCCGCCCCCGCGAATTGCCGCCGAAAATTCGACAAAAAAATGTCGACGCGTACTGGAGAAGGAAATTAGGCCGACCTAGTAGTCAAGGCCTCTGAAGTCGCAGTACGTGTATACGAACTCACGATCCTCCATATCCAGCTCTGGACCTGCACCGGTATGTATTAAAACCGGTGTGCTCCCCGCCGCGTAAGTTGCGACGCGCCGACGCGCTACGAGGCGCAGAGGATGTGTAAAGATCGTCAACAATTCCCACCCCGCGGGAATCCACTCTCGCACAGATGCGAGAAATGCCACCAGGTTAATTAAAACCTGGCGCTCACGACTGCGTACGCCGCGAGTGAGCAGCGATAGCAACGCGAGATCTTGAAACAAATTTGTTGACACCGCCGGCGCGCCCCCCGTGCGTAGCGATGCCCAGTTTTGCAGGTTTCTCTGGTAACCGGTGAGTGAAGAGAGGACGTTGTCCAACTCCTCAATGGCAGTCGTGACTTCGGTCACCGACCGCAAACCTCCCCGCACCTGGACCGTAAATGTTGATAAAATGTTTCGAATCTGGTCCAACAGGTTGCGGATTGCCGGCACCAGTGCTGGCAAATCGGGGTCCTCGGGGTTATCCCCGAGCAATGGATGAGCTGCGCGCTGTTGACGATGAAGCTCGTCGAGCGAAATCGTAACTTCGTCGAGCAATTGCTGCCACGACGGCGCAGTCGGTCTTGACGAAGGACCAGCCGGCGGAGCGGCTATTTCCTCGTCGTCGGGAATCCGGAATTCTTCAGAATTTGGCATCTTTTTAACAGAGCGTGTAATACGAGTTGTGAGGGTGAGAATGCCACGAATTCCGCCATGGTTCTTGCAGGAAGTTGCCTTTATTAATAACAAGGAAACACAGACGTAAGTCACGTCACTTCCAAGACTGCACGCAGCACAGACGACAGGGTCGCAGTGCCAAGAGAACGTGCACGCAAGAACTAGCGTCCCGGTGTGACCAAGTCACTCATATAGCTTGTTAGGGACGCGTCCAAGTATTCAGCTGCACTGTCACAGCTGAACTGTCAATCAATTGATTACACAGACTCTGGCACGCCTTTGGCGCGCAGATCTATCAATTGTCCATACGGCTAGTCCTGTGGACCTATCCGTACACTACTCAGCATCAATTGTCTCATAGGTCCTGGCGCGCTACAGCACGCCTACCTATCAATTGACCATCAAGTCCTGTACAAGTCCTGTCAACGTCCTGCGGACTATCAAAGTGACACTTGTACATCCTGTGTCCGTACGCGCCCACAGTGGCGCGCCGGGTACTGTCGGCACAGCCTAGGAAACGTCATAACTTTTACGTTCCTTAACCAAATGAGGCGTTCAAGGTGCCGTTGGAAAGAGCGTAACAATCTCTATCCATCTAACGTAAATCCTTTACGTTAACTCAATCCTATACCGGTGTAAGCTATCTATACAGGCAGGCCGACGCAAACAGTCGTATGGTATATCTATGGTGCTGGCGACCCTAGCGATCTAATTGTCTAGCATGCCTCCCATGTTTGCAAACACGCTCCTTCCCCAATGCAGCTAGGGGGGGGGTAAGTCCTTGATGACCTGGGCCCTCTTGGCCTTGTCCTGACTTACTCAATATCTCTGGCTTGGCCAGCATACCATTGACAATGAATGGAGCCTTAAGATGTTGCAGCCAGTTGGAAATCACCAACTGCCACAACGCCAGAAACTTGTGAACATTGCCAAAGTGCATTCAGCTAGCTCAATGCATGGCATGGGGTAGAAGTTGGCAAGGTTGGCTGTGCTTGTCCACGTCTTGGCCCTGCACGTAAGAACAGGGAGGCAGTGATACAAGGTAGGGTGCTAGCTCCCTCGTTGTACGTGTACATGGATGAATTATAAAAAAAAAAATAATAACTTATGTGTCTCGCCCCTGCCATGAACGTGTGATTAATTAATTAGTAACATAACTCCGCTGGGAGAATATGTACCCCATAGCCCTGAGAAGGGGCATATGGCTTTTAAGGGGACTCGGCGCGGCGAATATTTTCCGCGCCAAAAAAATTCCGCGGTACCCTCCGTACCGTGAAAAGTGGGTGCACGGTGCGCGCACCCCTTGCGGAAGTGGCCATGGCGACTGCTTTTAGACGAAACGTGACAAATCTGGCTCGCGGAAAGCAGAAAAAATGCTCGATTCTTGGAGAAAATTAGTTACTGATTCTAATTTATGGTGGGATAGTTGCGATCTATAATGTCGCGGGCTCTTTTTCTTTACCATCGGCAGGGGGGGTCCGGCCTGAATTTCTGTCGGGATGAATAAAGTATAATTGATGCCTGCAGGTGTGATTGTCGATTGTTGCCAGTTTTGATGGTCCTAATGGAACCTAGTTTAATGATGTTTCTAAAGCCGTAAAAATTCCCGATGCTATCTTTACCTTTCTCGTCATTTTGCGGTAAGATAACATTAGGCCTGCGCGATGCGCGCCCGACCTCTCCATGAAAGGGTGGCCTTTCTTGTGCGCCTGGGCACGAATAAATGCCCGTTATGGTACGTTCTTGTATTAAACGTCCTAAGATAGCGCTTTCCTGCTTTCTTAGCTCGTTGAGCGTAAGCTTTTTGCCTTCTTTCCGGCCAGATGCAGCCATTAAGTTGCGGGTCCTGGCGCTGCATCGCTGGATTCCTGGATGTTTTTTAGCAAGTTCGTCTGTGACGTGGCTGGCTTGCTGCAGCGCGTGGCCCACAACCTGTCGGGAAGGTGTAATGCTTTTATTTCCATGCTTCTCTGAAATTTCTTTTGCTTTATAGACAGTTGTGTTCGAGGAAATTCACGCGGTCTTCCTAAGCAGCGGCATCATTTTCCCCAGACACTGACGAGCTGGCACCTGTCTCCTAAAGAAAGTGGCTCGTGCTTGTTAGAAAGGAGGCAGTGTGCATTTTGCGGGACACAATGCTTTGGTGGCACATGCGTCAGGTAGGTTGTTCCAATGGTCTCTTCACCTTTCCCACTGAGTAAATGATAGCCTTTGTCATGCTAACCAGAGCAGCTAGCCACAGGTTGGCTGGATAAAAAGTCAGCTTATTTTCTCTTTATATACTGCGTGTGTGGTCCTCCACATGTCCGGCTTGTTGGGCATTTTGGAAGAGGGTTTTTAATGTGTTGTTGGGTGGAACAACTTGGTTGTTGGCACAAAATCACACATATTATTAGCCTGAGATAGGCATGACATATGCTGCTCAGGCGTGTCGTCCTACCAGCCTTGTTGTTAAGGGTAGACTCACAAGGCTGGCTGTGACGATGGAGGGGTGGGGCGTATGACGCTCCGGACATCCTCCTCACACTCCGTGATCAAAGTGGGCATGTTTTTGGGTGTCTAGGGTAGCAAAACAGATGTCATTTTGGCTCAGCACTAGCTCAATTCTCTTTTAGCGTCTACCCAGGTGGCATCACAGGAAAATCAATAACTTGAGCTACGCTTGTCAGAATGAGCTCAAACTTTGGGGTTGTGTTTCCCCCCACTCAGTGGAATTTAAAATGTATGGATGACCCAATCTGATGTGTTAATGATTTGATTTTTTTTTTTTGGCTCAAAAAAGTACCCATTTTGCGGGAAAATTAATAACTCAAACAAATGTGACCATTTTGGCCATGTAAATAGCCCAGCTTTTAAAAAAGTGGGGGAACTTTGCAGAAATGTATGGGCAGGTCATTTGGATAAGTGGTTTGTCTTGGGCAAAATATCTCATAAATAGCGTCTTTTTCTATTTTTAGCTCGCCACCGGTGCGTGGTTGGGCGTAGTACCCCCAACAAGTGGTGGCATGAATGTCCAAACATCATATTTATGGTACTCAATCATCACTAGATGGTTCCCGAGTGCATTGGAACTGAAATTCATTAAAGTCAGTTTTTCAGGCTTTTGGACGTGCGAGTCCCCTTAATACACTCTGGGCTACTTCCTGCAGGTGGGGGAATGTAAACTGCCACCTACTCGGGCACACACCACATGCACGAGTAGCATATGTCCTTCCACTTAAGATGAATATGGGGTAATCATACTGTACAGATGTAAGCAATCTTTCTACACACCTCATGGAGAAGTGGGTCTGTTGACTTGCGGACAAAGCACTTGGGCAACCTCCTGAACAGATCGTCCACCATGACGAAGAAAGCATAAACATCGTGCCCTGGCTGAGCTTGTAGCGTTCCCCTCAAGGCCTTTGCACTTGGGATGCAACACGGTTACTGCTTGGGGTAAGCATCGGGCACGAATATGCGGGCTTTGTGGAACATGTCCGCCAGCCCGGCCATGTCAGGTAACACAATATCGTGCTTGTATTGTTGTCGAAAAGCAATCTTCCTACACAGCTCCCACAGAACTGGGTCCGTTGCCTTGCGGACAAAGCACTTGGGCGACCTCCTGAACAGGTCGTCCACCATGACCAAGAAAGCATAAACATCGTGCTCTGGCCGAGCTTGTATCGTTCCCCTCAAGGCCTTTGCACTTGGATGCAAGACCGTGGCCGGGTGCCACCGGGACTGCCCCGGCACACGCATGGGCGCCATCTCGTTCACTCTGGTTGCCTGGCCCAGGTCTCCAATGTAGATGGTTGGCTCCGCCGTGCCCTCCTCGACCTTGTACAAAAAGTTGTCACACTTAAGATCGTTATGAATGATTCCAACCGAGTGCAAATTGGATAAAACTTTGGCGCACTTCGCCAAGATGGGAGGCGTGCGCACATCAAAGGGACGGTTGTATTCGGAGGCATCACGGGCAGCCTTCAAGTCACCCGTCACCATCTCCATGACTATGCCACCTACAGTCTCAACTGGGGCCCACAATCCTGCGACACGTGGACAGGTGCCCTCTCGACGCCCCGCAATGGTCATGAGAGCAGCTTCCCTGGCCACTCCAGCACTCAGATCCACAATTACCTGCTGTATGTGCACGAGGTTTGTGGCGCGCGGGATCTTTGCCACTTTCACGACCAGAGGATGGTCAAAGCCAGGTAAAGTGGACTTGACAAGGTGCACAGACCCAAAGAGGCCGGCGCCTAAGCGCTTCCCCAAACTCACGTGGGGGTACCGCATCAGGCCCCGCTCAACAATGTCCCGGGTTTCTGCACAGGTGGTCATCTCTGCCAGCCTGGCCTGCATTGCTTCCCACGCATTCGGTGTACCGCAGCAGGCGTCGGGACGCTTGGAAGCATCTTGTGCACGTGCAACGCCGGTATGTCCTTTGCTGTGCAATGCTTCCTTGGTGTGCACCGAATGGCATGCCCCGGTGGGTGCCAGCGGGGGATCTGGGATGGTAGCCAAACAAAGTGGCGACACGGCAACGTCGCGAGTCATCACAGCGGGGTTGACGGGGCGAACTGCAGCACAGGCGGGGATAGCCGTGGGGCGGGCGACACTCGCAGCCCCGGGCACTGGCCGGAAAGCGTGCAACCCATCACGCCCAGGCATTATGGTGCTTCTCGCACCGACGTTGTCTTGACGAATAGGGGGAGCGGCGTTGCCACCCTCCATCGCCTGACTACGTATGCATTGAGTCGTCCCCCTCTTCTTCCCCCTCTTTTTCAACCGCCACCGGCGGACTGCTTCGGCCACTTGCCGCTTTCTCTTTTCCTGTTTTTGCGCGATGTCAACGGGATTTTCCATTGTGGCTGTAACGGGACTTTCCATGGTGGTCGCTCGTAATTAATAATTTACATTAAGCGCAGGCTTTCGACCTTCGTTGTTCCATTTCAACACCCAACAACATCATCTTGTGTAACTTAGGGTCTTGGGGGCAGTGCAGCTTGTCTGGACGATCGATCATGCAGACAAGCACACGTGACCCTGACCGAAATGATTACCAAAAAAGGACAAATGATTACCGATTTTTACCGATGATTACACATGATTACACATGATTACACGTACATGATTACCAAAAAATGACAAATGATTACCGATTTTTACCGATGATTACACATGATTACATATGAATAGGTGCTGAAGCTAAGGTCCATTGGAGTGCCTTCCTACCAGAGAAACAAGTTTATTACAATAAGTGTGTGCAGGCTTTAACAGTTGAGCCTAGCCACACCCTCAAAATCATTGTACAAGTCATTGTCAAGTTAGGCCAGTTCACCATGCTGGGGCCCAGCACATGCCCCCTTGGTCCAATCTTGTCCCCAACAGCAGCGAGGGTGGGTGGGTGGGAGCTGCAAAAAGGCCTCCCTACGTTCACCACACCACTCTAAGTACGGTGTGAAAATGGAAAACAAAGCACATGTCTCAAGGCGCCGCGCCCCCCTCAATCAAGGGCGGGCACGGTTGCCAGTAGGCACTAGTACCGGCGCACCGCCGGTCCCTTTCTCTCTCTAGTCCTAAGTAACAACAAGCACCTAACATGGTGTAGGTGACGTACGGTAGAGCTACGCTACAGGCGGCAGATCGGCCCCCTTTGAGCCCGCCGCAACATAACTATAAAATGAGCAGATAGCTCAGAAAATAGGTGCTGAAGCTAAGGTCCATTGGAGTGCCTTCCTACCAGAGAAACAAGTTTATTACAATAAGTGTGTGCAGGCTTTAACAGTTGAGCCTAGCCACACCCTCAAAATCATTGTACAAGTCATTGTCAAGTTAGGCCAGTTCACCATGCTGGGGCCCAGCACATGCCCCCTTGGTCCAATCTTGTCCCACATCACCATCTCTGGCCACCCAGGCCGTTTCCAGCCCTGGTGGTAGGAACGCAACCACTTGGAATGCTGGGCTCTTGTTGGC
The DNA here is from genome assembly GCA_009746045.1 of Mesostigma viride. Taxonomy (NCBI): domain Eukaryota; kingdom Viridiplantae; phylum Streptophyta; class Mesostigmatophyceae; order Mesostigmatales; family Mesostigmataceae; genus Mesostigma; species Mesostigma viride. The sequence goes on along the minus strand of RPFO01000299.1, from coordinate 879,036 downwards.
ATGATGATGCCCCCTTCCCGCCCCCGTGTGGCCGCTACGGTCTCCCGGCGGACGCAGGGCGGAGCCACATGCGTTCCCCTTTTTAGAGGGGCGCATCCCAGTGCTGCCGCTTTAGGACTTATGCCACCTGGGAACGTCTCCAGCTCACCCAACCACCATCACCAGCCCACCGGCAAAGCCGCTGGGATTTCCCGAGGGTAGAGCCACTGCCACTGGCTCCATTACCCCCCATCGTGGTGATAATGATGGCTGCGGACCTCCTAGCGCCAAGGCTCACCATCGCCATGGTGTCACGAGCCTTGGCGCAGCCGCAGCCGAGTGGAGCTTTATTATGGTATATAATGCATTTTCTTAAAACAAAGCTGGACCGCACTGCCGGGTTCCACACGCACCCCCCCCTCGTGGGGGGCGCGTGAAAACGGCAAAGGCAAAGCGGAGCCCGCCGCCTTTGGGCGGGCGTAGCGGAGCCCGTTGCGTTTTCACGCGCCCCCCGCGAGGGGACATTTTTTTCCAGGCTTGCCAGGCACTGTAGAGTTTCTTAACCAGATTTTTTGTAAGTGCGCATGAATACCCACGGTTTTCCGCAGCTTCCCACCTCTCCCTTATCGCCAAGGGCAGAAGGGGCCTGCTCGCCGGAGCGCCGAGAGGGTACAGAGTGCCTGCCGACCTACCCATGCCGACAGGACCCCCCCCCGACCCACGGCAGCCGCTGCCTTTGCTGAAAAACTGGGCAATTATGAAGAGCGCGCTCCTCCCACCAAGATTCGCTCCAGCCCCGCATCCTCCCCGAAACTCCCGTCTGGCCACAGGCCGAAAGATCGGGTCCGCTGTCAGGCTCCTGGTAGTTATGGGCTACCCTGGCACCCCGCGCTAGCCATTTCCACGTTTAAGGCAGATTCGCCTCCACCTGTGATTCTTTCCACCGTAGCCGCTGGCCCTGGCCTGTATGGCTCCTTCCCTGACGTTGTCCGACTAAAAAACGCAGCTTCCCCAGTGTCAGGAAGCTGCTTGCCGCACCCAGGGGTAGAGGGGAATCGTCAGTGGGCCCAGCGCCGGAAATCACACCCTTTTACTCAAATCGTAGAGCCCCCCACCCAACAACCATTACCGTGGCCTGTAACGGTAGGTGGCGATCATAAAGACTTTTATTCCAGGCCTCTCCACGCCCGGAGAGGCCGATAGCATCGTCTTACATTCAGCGCAGCCGCCATAGCGGCCAGCCGACCTTGCCAGCAAATGCTGGGATCAAGTTGCGAAGCTGCAAAAAGGCCTCCCTACGTTCACCACACCACTCTAAGTACGGTGTGAAAATGGAAAACAAAGCACATGTCTCAAGGCGCCGCGCCCCCCTCAATCAAGGGCGGGCACGGTTGCCAGTAGGCACTAGTACCGGCGCACCGCCGGTCCCTTTCTCTCTCTAGTCCTAAGTAACAACAAGCACCTAACATGGTGTAGGTGACGTACGGTAGAGCTACGCTACAGGCGGCAGATCGGCCCCCTTTGAGCCCGCCGCAACATAACTATAAAATGAGCAGATAGCTCAGAAATTACACCCCCGTATTACATAGGAAGGAGTGACTATGTACTCCACCCTATGTACTCCAAGAGTACATAGGGTGGCACACTATGTACTCCAAGAGTACATAGTCCGGAGTACATATGATCCGGGATTTCCGAATAGGGGACTGCCGACGCGGTGAGACACGCCCGTATTACATAGGAAGGAGTGACTATGTACTCCGGACTATGTACTCCAAGAGTACATAGTCCGGAGTGACTATGTACTCCAAGAGTACATAGTCCGGAGTACATATGATCCGGGATTTCCGAATAGGGGACTGCCGACGCGGTGAGACACGCCCGTATTACATAGGAAGGAGTGACTATGTACTCCGGACTATGTACTCCAAGAGTACATAGTCCGGAGTGACTATGTACTCCAAGAGTACATAGTCCGGAGTACATATGATCCGGGATTTCCGAATAGGGGACTGCCGACGCGGTGAGACACGCCCTTATTACATAGGAAGGAGTGACTATGTAATCCACACTATGTACTCCAAGAGTACATAGTGTGGAGTACATAGTGCCTCCAATGCAAGCAGGTATTCTCTGTTGGTTTTTAATAATAATAGTTGGATAAATCTTTATAGGGAGGGGGGGAAGCTGCCGGCGTAGCTTAACGTTGATCACCGGCTGAGCGGCTGTGTTATTTCGCAGGACACACGGGTGTTTTCAACAGGAAAGACGCGAGGTATGGCTCGAAAGCCCAAGCATAATGGAGCCGCTTCGGCTGGCGGCAGCAAGGGAAAGGGTCCTATGAAGAAAACGCGCCCGAGTGGTCCTCCTGGCAGTAAGGGAAGTGCGTCGTGTGATCCCAATGACTCATCGATCCCAATGACGCCAGGCGCCAACGTTATTGTGGTGCCAGAGACAACCAGCGGTCACAGCCGGGACGTTCAGACTTCGGATCCTAACAAAACTATACTTTTAGACGAAGCTTGTCCCAAAAAGAATTGCTGCTGCGCTACTTGCAACGCTGACGTACATGTGAAGATCTGTTTGCACGGAATGACAAAAAGGTAAACACTTAATCCCTGCCTGCCTGCCTGCCTGCATGCCTGCCTGCCTGCCTGCCTGCCTGCCTGCCTGCCTGCCTGCCTGCCTGCCTGCCTGCCTGCCTGCCTGCCTGCCTGCCTGCCTGCCTGCCTGCCTGCCTGCCTGCCTGCCTGCCTGCCTGCCTGCCTGCCTGCCTGCCTGCCTGCCTGCCTGCCTGCCTGCCTGCCTGCCTGCCTGCCTGCCTGCCTGCCTGCCTGCCTGCCTGCCTGTTTACTGACATAGACAGCGGTTTGGTATGCATACAGATGGCCTAAGACTTATCCTGCGATACTATATGATATGTGTTTCCCTGGTACGCTTGCAGATCCATCCACATTACGATCTCGTGAACCAGCATGTATATATCCCCTGAAGGACTGCTGTGCCAGGAGTCTTTACTACTACTGATCAGCTCATAATTATACCCATCAGTGAGCCTGGTCAGCAATTGTACGCTGTGGCATGCTTTCAGTAACCGTTAGCACCATTGCAACCGTTGGCATTTTCATTTCATCATAAGTGGGGCAACTAATTTCGTGAAATTTGAGGGCTTCATGGTCCGCGGCTCCCCAACGCAACCACATGCAATTTTAGTTGATTAACTGGAGTACTTGTAATAATCAACTGTTTCATATCAGGCTTGCTTTGCAATGGTAGTCTCACATAATTGATCGCTGAGTTTATTAATCAATCTGGATGATTATTCTCGTGTCCCCGTTGGGGGACCACGCAGCACTGAATTCCCCAATTAAGTTATAGTCCAGGCGTCTTCCCAAGACATCAATCAATGAATAAATAATCACTTAATTACACACAGGTCGTGAGGGTGAGATGAATACAACCCCAACTACGGTCACTGTCTCATGCTCATGCCTGTGCCCTAGCCTTTGTATAGCCATGCTGATCTTCCAGCCCATGCCAGGCCCTCCTTGAGCTCTGAGAGATCATGCTGGTGCAGGTGCCCTTGGTGCACCTACAGGAGGTGTAGTTTACATCCTACCCTTGCAGGAAGTAGCCAATAATGTATTAAAAGCCATATGAAGTGAGACAGCTATGCCTGGACGCATGGCGATCCAACGCCGTGGAAGGACTAGGGTAGTTGTCTGAGAGGAAAGACGCGAAGGCCGCGTGGCTATCTCTAGGTAGACCTGCATTGGAAGCTTGCCATATGGCCCTTGTCAGGGATATGTGCTACATGTACTCCCTGCATGGCAACAGAGTAATGTTCATTCATTAATCTGTCTTGCATATTGCATTAACTGAGACAATGGTGACATGTGTGCGGACCACAATACAACAGTTGGGACATGTCATGCTGGCAAGGATGATGCATGAAGAATGTAGCCCTGCGCTTCCTATGCAGAGAGTCACTCTCTGTCATTGAATTGAATTGAATTGAATTGTAACATAACTCCGTTGGGAGTATATGTAGCACATAGCCCTTGAGAGGGGGCATATGGCCTATCATACATCCTAAGCTACTTCCTGCAAGGGTGGGGATGTAAACAACACTTGCTCGAGGTGCACCAAGGCACCTGCACCCTCATGATGTATCGCGCTATGCCCACTTAAGGGGGAGCGTGGCATGTGGGGGAAGATCATCATGGCTATACAAGAGCTATGGCATGGCGTCTCAGCAGAGAGTTACTCCCTGCATGGGCACTGCATAATTAAATAAAGCTAGGCATCATCTGGAGGGTGGCTCATCATAGGCACACATGTACATGACTAAAAAGGCTAGGCCTAGGCTGGTATAGTGCCTGTAGTAGGCGGGCATGTACACTCTCTGTCATGTTCCTCATTAATTAATTCATTACATGACTCCATTGTGAGTACATGTGGCACATATCCCTGAAGCTGTGCATATGGCCTTTAATACATTCTGGGCTACTTCCTTGCGAGGGTAGGATGTAATGTCAGTTAACTACACCTGCTCCAGGTGCATGAAGTGCACCACCACCACCACCACCACCACCACCAACAACAACAACAACAACAACAACAACAACAACAACAACAACAACAACAACAACAACAACAACAACAACAACAACAACAACAACAACAACAACAACAACAACAACAACAACAACAACAACAACAACAACAACAACAACAACAACAACAACAACAACAACAACAACAACAACAACAACAACAACAACAACAACAACAACAACAACAACAACAACAACAACAACAACAACAACACAACAACAACAACAACAACAACAACTACATGTACTCCCACAGTTATGTTCCTAATTTATTAATTAATTAATGTGTCTTGCATATTGCATTAACTGAGACAATGGTGACATGTGTGCATTATCAGGATGATGCATTATCAGAATTTAGCCCAGCGCTGCGAATGCAGAGAGTCACTCTCTGATGAGAAGCCATGCCCTAGCCTTTGTATAGCCATGCTGATTTTCCACCCCATGCCAGGCCCCCCTTGAGCTCTGAGAGATCATGCTGGTGCAGGTGCCCTTGGTGCACCTACAGCTGTAGAGCAGGCTGCGTGGAAAGTGGGTGGGGCGTCTCGTGGGATAACCTCAGCTAGGTATAACCTGGTATCCCGCAGCCACGATGTGGTAGCCCCATTGCTCGAGGTATGTGGTCACGTTTCCCACGGGCCGCACCCTTGCCAGGGGCTCTCCGTTGTTGCCCTTCGCCGCTATCCCGTCGTGCTCATTCCAGTTTTCCACACCCCCTGCTGCTAGCGGGTAGCAGCGCCGTGAAATGTTTGTAACTATGAAACCGGATGAGCGCCCATAGGTGCAATGTGACTGTGCACATCTTGCCCCCATCCACCATCAACTGCACCCCCTCCACTATCACTGGCACATCCCCTCCCTTGTACTTCCTGCATGGCAGGAATTTCCAGTTGTGGAGGTTGCAGAAGGCCAGGAATGGGGGTGGGACGTCGAATAGGAACGTGCGCGGGTGGAAGCACAGTGGTTCAGGATACTGCTCACCTTCCGTGGCGTGCTTTGTATGTGCCCACAGCGATGACTGGCACGCTTTTTTGATGCGGTCGGTGACGGACAGCGGCGTGGGGTGAGCTTCTTCGCGATACGAGAGGTCGAGAAGTAAAAAAGCTGGCTCCTCGGTGACGCGGGGGGGCTTGCACATCCAGTTGCCCTCTTTGATGCCACAAAATTTGACATGGTCAAGCAACAGTCTCACCGTTGCATCTGGGACGCCCTTTCCCGTTGGGTTCACATCTGTGGATACCCTCGCAAGCGCATCTCGTAGCAAGTCCCTTGCCTCATCCAGCTTGGCTTGGTACAAATCCTCATTGTCCGGCTTGGAAAAGGCTAGGTACCACACACACTGCATCAGCAGCCATCCCACCTCGCATCGTTCACTGCAGTGGTCCTCTCCACGCGCTCTCCCCCCTATCAAAATCAGCCCCCACATGCGTCCCCAGTAGGACGCGAGGATCAACGCCCAGACAAACATGATACCTGCGTCCACATGGCAGCCTGATGCAAAGTTGGTGAAGGTGATTCTGTTTGGGTACAGACGCTCGTCCTTGTGTTCATGATAAACTTTAGCGGTCTTCTTGCAGAACTGACAGTATGTTTCCTTGCTCTTCTCCTCATCGGTCGCTACCTTCCTCGGCTCCGCCTCCTCCTCCTCCTCCTCCTCCTCCTCCTCCTCACTCGACACCACGATTAACGGAGTCACCTTCTTCCCATGCTTGCCCTTTGCTGTCTTCCCTCCTGTCTTCCCCCCCTTCTTGGCCTTGCCCTTCCCCGCCTGACCCTGTTTCCCCTGCTCCACCTTTGCTTCCGCCCCCCCGGCGCTGCTCCCCTCCTCGGCCTTGCCCTTCCCCGCCTGACCCTGTTTCCCCTGCTCCACCTTTGCTTCCGCCCCCCCGGCGCTGCTCCCCTCCTCGGCCTTGCCCTTCCCCGCCTGACCCTGTTTCCCCTGCTCCACCTTTGCTTCCGCCCCCCCGGCGCTGCTCCCCTCCTCGGCCTTGCCCTTCCCCGCCTCCTCCTGCTTCACCCGCTTCCCCTTTGCTGCCGCCCCTCTGGTCTTGACCCCCTCCTCAGGCTTGGCTTCCCCCCCTCCTCCTGCATCACCCGCTTCCCCTTTGCTGCCGCCCCTCTGGTCTTGACCCCCTCCTCGTCCTTGGCTTCCCCCCCTCCTCCTGCTTCACCCACTCCACCTTCGCTGCCTCCCCCCCGGCGCTGCTCCCCTCCTCCGCCTTGGCTTTCCCCTCCTCCTGCTTCACCTGCTCCACCTTCGCTGCCTCCCCCCCGGCGCTGCTCCCCTCCTCGTCCTTGGCTTCCCCCGCCTCCTGCTTCACCTGCTCCACCTTCGCTGCCTCCCCCCCGGCGCTGCTCCCCTCCTCGTCCTTGGCTTTCCCCGCCTCCTCCTGCTTCCCCGCTCCACCTTCGCTGCCTCCCCCCGTCGCTGCTCCCCTCCTCGTCCTTGGCTTCCCCCGCCCCCTCCTGCTTCCCCCGCTCCACCTTCGCTGCCTCCCCCCGGCGCTGCTCCCCTCCTCGGCCTTGGCTTTCCCCTCCTCCTCCTGCTTCCCCCGCTCCACCTTCGCTGCCTCCCCCCGGCGCTGCTCCCCTCCTCGTCCTTGGCTTCCCCCCCTCCTCCTGCTTCCCCCGCTCCACCTTCGCTGCCTCCCCCCGGCGCTGCTCCCCTCCTCGTCCTTGGCTTCCCCCGCCTCCTCCTGCTTCCCCCGCTCCACCTTCGCTGCCTCCCCCCCGGCGCAACCCCCCTCAGGCTTGGCTTCCCCCGCCTCCTCCTGCTTCCCCCGCTCCACCGGTGCTGCCGCCCCCCCGGTGTTGCCCCCCACCTCGGCCTGCCTTGTCCCCTCCTGTGTCAATGTACTCGCTTGCTGCTCCGCTGGAATGCCCCCCTGACCGGCCTGGGGCCCCAGTGCATCCGATGTACTGACGACACCCTGCGCAATAACGGCACACAAGGCAAACCCCATGCAGAAGGAACGCATCCGCCACATGCAGTGGACGTCAGTAACGGATGTTGCAATGTTGCTGGAGGGAGGCCAATCGACCGCACCCGTACATACAAGGGGCAATTATTTATGCGTCATACCCAAAACAGGAAGAAACTGTGCCACCACTGACCTTGCCATCAACATGGACGGAGTTGGAGACCAACTGCAGCGCGGCATTTGCAAGGGCACAGGCTGTGTTGTTCATCAGGTCCACCGCTGGACTCCCCGATCCCGAGTTTTCTTCCTTGCACAAAGCATCCACTTCCGTGATGCTCGCGTCCTTGGCTGCCAACTGCGGCAATGAGGCCAGTGCTCGCTTCAGCAGGAACTCGGCAATTGCAATCACGGTGGGCCCTGGCACGATTTCCAGGCCTACACATGCTTGCCCCGCATGTGCCTCCCCCACGTCTGCATCCACCGCAGTTGACATGCTTGCTCGCAGCTCCTCTCTGCCGCTGGCTTCGTTGCCATGTTCCTCCACCCGCTGCCTCTTGCCTTTCCGATCCTGTTCCTCGCGCTTCTTCGCCGCCTCTCTTTCACTCTCTTCCTCTCTCTTTTCTGCTGCCTCTCGCTTGCTGCTCCAGGTAATGATGTGCTTCCTTAGGCGTTCTTTCTGCATTACCGAAATTGGACGATATGCACGTCAAAGGAAAGCCAACCAAGCAGCAACATTACCAACCATGTAGCGGCAGGGTCAGTGCAGGGGCCAGCACCATAACTGCCTTTGTCTTGTACTCCTACCACACACATTAGGGAAGACTGCTGGCATGGCAGCCTGCATCACAGCAATAAATTGCCACCAACTAAAATAAGAGAGTGACTCACCGCTACACTTCCCTGAAGTGTGGTGGTCACAACTCCATTCTTTACAAATTTCAGGCTGCTCCACAGCTTGGGATTTTGTTGATGCCATTTTTTCAATTCCTGTTCCATGTATATTGCCCCCGCCTCACGCTTCCATGGGTCGCCGTGTACGTCAAACTTTGCTGATGCTTCAGAGAAGTGAAGCGGTTCTTTGCATTCCCTCACCTGTATTCAACGGCAACGCCAAAACGGAATCCCAACGCATGCGGAGCGGGGGAACAAGTCAGAAATCAACGCTGCCACGGTGAGCCGGCAGATGATGAGGCAGACACGACAATGCACTGGGTGCATGGCAACAATGTGAACACTGACGGTAGCACTCACGTGCCTAACCAGCATTTTCTCTGTTTCCCCCGGGTTAGAGTGTAAGGCCTATGCCAACCAAGGTAAACAACAAAACAACACATCCTAAACTGCCCTAACTGACATGGGCAACAAACATGGCCAATGGAGGACAAGGAACCAAGTAGGATCATCCAACTGGATCACGGTATTATGGCAGCTTGCGTGCAGTAAATTATATCAAGCATGGTTGGCTCACCACATTGAAGTATTGTCACATCATTACAACAAGGGAAAGTCAGAAATCAACGCTGCCACGGTGAGCCGGCAGATGATGGGGCAGACACGACAATGCACTGGGTGCATGGCAACTATGTGAACACTGACGGTAGCACTCACGTGCCTAACCAGCATTTTCTCTGTTTCCCCCGGGTTAGAGTGTAAGGCCTATGCCAACCAAGGTAAACAACAAAACAACACATCCTAAACTGCCCTAACTGACATGGGCAACAAACATGGCCAATGGAGGACAAGGAACCAAGTAGGATCATCCAACTGGATCACGGTATTATGGCAGCTTGCGTGCAGTAAATTATATCAAGCATGGTTGGCTCACCACATTGAAGTATTGTCACATCATTACAACAAGGGAAAGTCAGAAATCAACGCTGCCACGGTGAGCCGGCAGATGATGGGGCAGACACGACAATGCACTGGGTGCATGGCAACTATGTGAACACTGACGGTAGCACTCACGTGCCTAACCAGCATTTTCTCTGTTTCCCCCGGGTTAGAGTGTAAGGCCTATGCCAACCAAGGTAAACAACAAAACAACACATCCTAAACTGCCCTAACTGACATGGGCAACAAACATGGCCAATGGAGGACAAGGAACCAAGTAGGATCATCCAACTGGATCACGGTATTATGGCAGCTTGCGTGCAGTAAATTATATCAAGCATGGTTGGCTCACCACATTGAAGTATTGTCACATCATTACAACAAGGGAAAGTCAGAAATCAACGCTGCCACGGTGAGCCGGCAGATGACGAGGCAGACACGACAATGCACTGGGTGCATGGCAACTATGTGAACACTGACGGTAGCACTCACGTGCCTAACCAGCATTTTCTCTGTTTCCCCCGGGTTAGAGTGTAAGGCCTATGCCAACCCAGCTCAACAACAAAACAACACATCATAAACTGCGCTAACTGACATGGGCAAAAAACATGGGCAATGGAGGACAGGGAACCAAGTAGGATCATCCAACAGGATCACGGTATTATGGCAGCTTGCACGCAGCAGATCATATCAAGCATGGTTGGCTCACCACATTGAAGTATTGTCACATCATTACAACAAGGGTAAGCTCAAATAAACTAGTCGTGGCCACTATCTACAGGCAGTATAACGAATGCAACCCATGCAACATGGTGCTCACTACAACGCTTCCTTATCTGCGCAATAAAAAGTACAGGGACATTGCATGGCGGCCCCTCAGCTTTTGAGCGCTGTGATGCCGCTGCGACGATAGGGTGGTCAACTGCGACGATAGGGTGAACACAACCATACCCACATCATCCTTGCCACAATACGTTTTATGAATCCCCTCAAACCTTTGCGAGAAGCTATAGTCTGCGACAGCGTCCCCTGGCGACGACATATACGCATATGCGTTCTCAGCTACTATATTCATTAATTCCCATGGCAGCCGTCTTGTGAGGGGTCCGACGTACCTTTGCTGCCAGAGATTCTTCTGCGAATGCGGTTGCCGCTGTGCGCTTTGCCACCCAGCGTGCTTCCCAGGCCCGCGCGTCCTCCATCGATACACAACAGAGGCTGTCCTGACTGCGAAAGACTTAATTACCAATGTCTTCGTCGTCTTCTACGTCTTCCACAGTGTGCATGCGTAGCTAGCCAGCTATGTCGCGGTTTACGATCCAGTTAACGATAACGGCCCCGTAACCAGCCCAGTACCTAATATTGGAGCAGCTATGGCGCCGTACCCACTACCTGACCCGTCCCGTATACCCCAACGTAACCTGAACCGAAGCCGTTCACGCCCCCGTAAACATAACCGGCCCAGTTATTGGGCCGTACCGAATCTCGGGGCCAATATTCCGAATGGTACCGTAACCGGTCCGGTAACCTAAACCGCCAACGAATACGGACCCGTAACCTGCCCCGTCGAAGTTACCGGGCAGGTTACGGGGGCGTCGAAGTTACCGGACAGGTTACGGGGGCTTCAAATTAACTCCTAGTGCCACTGCCGGCGTAGTTTCCTTGCGGGGGCGCATCGCGCTGCCCGCTGCCCCCGCTGCGTCCCTCCCCCCCGCTCCACTGTCCACCATTGCCGGCATAGTTCCCTTGCGGGGGCGCGTCGCGCTGCCCGCTGCCCCCGCTGCGCCCCTCCCCCCCGCTCCATTGTCCCCAACTGCCGGCATAGTTCCCTTGCGGGGGCGCGTCGCGCTGCCCGCTGCCCCCGCCGCGCCCCTCCCCCCCGCTCCATGGTCCCCCACTGCCGGCGTAGTTCCCTTGCGGGGGCGCGTCGCGCTGCCCACTGCCCCCGCTGCGCCCATCCCCCCCGCTCCATGGTCCCCCACTGCCGGCGTAGTTCCCTTGCGGGGGCGCGTCGCGCTGCCCACTGCCCCCGCTGCGCCCCTGCCGGAGTCCCCCCCGCTCCATGGTCCCCCACTGCCGGCGTAGTTCCCTTGCGGGGGCGCGTCGCGCTGCCCACTGCCCCCACCGCGCCCCTCCCCCCCGCTCCATTGTCCCCCACTGTCGGCGTACTTCCCTCGTGGGGGCGGCGGCTGACGCGGGGACCGTGTTGTAATCTCGCGTGACAGTCAGCTTGTTCCGGGAAACTGAGTTGCTTTGCTGGAAAGGAGCTCTCCCGCTCCCACGGCTCCTTGGTGTCGATAGCCGGCACTGCTGAACTTGTCTTTGGGACGGTAGGGACGCGCTCCAGTGCATCCACCCTTGCCCTTAGGGCTGCCAAGTCATCTTGGAGCTTTGTGATGGCCGGATCTGCAGAATCCTTGGCATGCCCCCGTGCCTTGGTAGGCGGCTCTCCAGCTGCGGGTTCCAGCGCTGCGAATTGTGTCTCCACTTTGGTCACCCTTGCTACAAGTGTCAAAGGCGTGGCTCCACCGCGCCGTTGTCTTCCAGCGGGCCTTGCTGAGGCGTCGATCCCCACCTCATTCTCAAGTTTGGTGACCTTGCCTTCCGCCGCCGCCATTTTTTTCTCTAGCAATGTCACTCTTGCCTCTAGTGGCCGCAGCCAATTCGCCGGGGGTTTTGCGGGCCAGGAGGCTTGCCGGGTCGGCCCCGTCACGTTGCCCATGTCGAGTGCACGTGCAGCATGACTTGGTTTTTGCCGCTTGTTCTGCGCCCCTTTGCTGCTCTTTGCACGCTTTTTTAGAAGAGGGGATTCGCCTTCGCTGCTGGCATAAGCCCTCTCGCCAGCCTCTTCGCCGCCGTCCTCCTCATCGAGCTCGTACGACATCCCACCGTGCCCACCATGTTCTCCTCCTCCTCCTTCTTCTTCCTCCTCCTCTTCTTGGTCGTCTTCTTCTTCTGTTGCTGCTTCGGCTGCTTCTCCTTCTTCCGCTTCTCGTTCTCCATCCTCCGCCCCTGCCGCTCCTTTCCCGGGCTTGCGGGCCGGCTTGACAGCAAGCACCTGCACGGAGGGATAAATATTGCAAGCGCGTGCATAGATGTGGCATAAAAATGCAACTATCAATGATATGGACATGAAAAGCTTGTAGTTGGCAGACAAATACCCGATTCCTTCATAATGGCGGCATTCAATGGGGTAAAAGGCATGTACTTACACAGTAGCCATCTCCTTTCTTCTTTGACATGGAGTCCAGCAGTGTCTTTACGCGCGCTTCGTCGCGAGTCAGCAATGACGCTGCTCCCTTCACGGCCTCCACCAAAGTGGCGCTAGATGTATCGTGCATGGAGTAAAGCCGTTGCATCAGCATCGACACGCAGGCGGGATGGGTAGCACCATGCAGCATGTATTTCTCCGGAGGTGGTAACCTCCCAGATCCCTGCTTCACGGCCTTTATAGCCATAGATAGGGCGCACCAGTGCTGCCCATGTGGGCTGGCCTCGGCTCTCACTCTGGTTTCGCAAACGTATGAGGGCGATAATGACCACCCGTTGAACAACATCACGGGCAGCCACCGCACCTAGCTCACGCAGTAACTTCGTCTCGTCGAGTCCACTGAAGGAACATACACTTCCAATCGAGAAGGTTGTTGGCTTTTGGGTGCTGCCCATGGTGACACACGTGAGATGCTGCGTTGGGAACCCAGACTTGCTGATTAGGTGGCCATTCATCCCTTTCGCCGGTGGCACCTTGTGGAAATCTGAAGCTGGTATGAGCTCTGACTCAGGCACTGTCAAGGTATAATCCCCCTCATCCAAGGTGAATCCCTCTGGAAGAGATCCACCCAGGGGTATAATCCGGATGACCGTGAGGCCTCGTTGGCCACGAGCAACAGTACTGTCGGCCTTTCTTGTGTGCGAGGCCAACCAGGTATCGTATTTCACCAAGCAGGTTGCTGGTTGTGTCTGCAGTGACTGACAAACCATTAGCAATGCAACGAAGCAAGGTTGATAGGCAGTAAGCCAGTAGCTCAAGCGTATGAACATGTCAACGATTGCTAGACTACGGATACTGTTAGTGCCGGCAGATAATTAACATTTACCGTTTGTCTGTCCTGCTTGGTCCGTGCACTCCCTTGTCTTTCCTCATGAGAAGGCGTGGCCTCCTCATGTGAATCCGACTCTTCGGCCCTTCTTTCTAGCTCCTTACAAGCCCCGGGGACGTGGACCCCCGACACTACATGGCAAATTTGGCCCTGCGTGTCAACTACGGATGCATCGTTTTCAGCAGCGTTGTTTATCTCCTTCCTGCTGTCACCCGAGCCGTGAGCCTGCCCGTTCTTGGCCTCGTCACCCTCAATCGCACCATCCGCTGTGTGTGCAATGTGTTCCGCATCCGACTCAACTGCCTTGACATCTTCCGCAATGAGATCTTGTTCGCTATAGCTGATATATCCATTCCAAGCTACTTCATCTCAGGCCGGCCATCTATTATAGCGAATCTGCCGAATCATATATCGTACAAAATCGAGTAAAATCAACCTCCAGCCCTGCTCCGGCAGCTATAAATATGATGTACTATTCAGACGACCGTGCCGACACCCATGAATGCCATATAACACATTTATCTGCGTGTATTAGTTCGTCAACTCTCAGAAAAATGCGTTGAGTTGAGTGTTCACTGTTCAACTCAACTCAACTCGTCTTGGTTGTCAACGGTTACGTGGGTGTCACCGGTTACGCTTTGGACTGGAGGCCCAAATTGCTCGGGTGTCACGGTGTCAACGGTTACCCGGTAATTAAAATATAATTTTAATTCAATCGTAACCGTTGACACCGTGACACCCGAGCAATTTGGGCCTCCAGTCCAAAGCGTAACCGGTGACACCCACGTAACCGTTGACAACCAAGACGAAGCAGGTGCGAGCGCTCATGCACGATCGGCCTATGCCTTCCATAATTTACAGCTCGTGCTCATTCCCCAACCAGGCGGGGATTTATTCATGAGTCACATCTAGTCCCCAACTGTAGATCGCCATGACCCCGGGTTTCCGACAGCTGTCGGGAACCCGGGGAGGAAGGTCTGTTTGGCATTGCAAGCGAGGGCGGGGGGGGCGGTGTATTGCAAACGACTGCTGATCAATTAGTTTTCGCTGCATCTTTCGGCCATGGCACGTTTCAGCATGGCTATGGAGAAGAATGGCGCAGATGGGGGCCTTCTGTGGATTCTTCTTTCTATTGTTGCCATCGGTTGCGTTGTTTTTGCGATGGTGAAGCGCGCCGGGGCCAGGTTATCTGCGGCAGAGGTGCTGGCAAAATGCACAACAGACGCATGCTTGCGCAGTGATCTGTCACGAAGCACGCGCGCGCAGGTGTGCAAATGTGGTCGGCGATGCCTCGATAAGGTCAACTGTGACGAGTTGTGCGCAATGCGGACTGACTTTTGGACTAAGTGTCCGGCTGATAGAAAGGAGTTTATAACAACGCAGCTGAGACTGGCGGGTCAAAGAGAAAGACCAATACCAGGAGTGGCCAACCGTCACAAGCGGTATAGGCTGCATGAAGATTATCGTTTCATCATCCAAGGCAACGAGACCATTGGCGGGCCAGAACCAATCCCTTTTTACTATCGCATGTGCGAGTCGGCGTTCCGTCATGCTTTGCACATCAACACGCACAGTTGGCACCTTGCTGTAAAGACGACTGTCAAGCCTGATCCTGTGATCGACGACGACGACGACTACGACCTTGAGCTCGGTAGCACTCTCGCACAGCACAAACCGGGCTCCAAGCGTCGTGCGCTTTTTTCATTTTCTACGTTTATGG
Source organism: Mesostigma viride (assembly GCA_009746045.1). Classification (NCBI taxonomy): domain Eukaryota; kingdom Viridiplantae; phylum Streptophyta; class Mesostigmatophyceae; order Mesostigmatales; family Mesostigmataceae; genus Mesostigma; species Mesostigma viride. Next base: position 863,870 of record RPFO01000299.1, on the reverse strand, counting down.
AGGAGGCGAAGGCTGTGTGCGAGTTGTGGATCCGGCGTTGGTTGAGACCTGCGGTTGAGAAGGACCCACGGGATGGAGCTAGTATAGTGGAGGAGCCCTGCAAAAAGACTCTTTACAGCGAGTACAAGGCTGAGAAGGACAGCTATGGGGAGCCTACAGTCGGGGAGAGTCTATTCAGGAAGATATTTCGCTTGGTCATAGTCAACACACAAGTCAGGATCGAAAAGTATAGATCCAAGGTAATGGGCGAATGCTCACACTGCATGCAGGAAATATAAAGATGCAATATTGTTCTGGCGCACCACAGACCAAAAGAAATGGGCAGAGGCAAAGGAAAAGCTATAGCTGACCACAATGATTTTTTCAAGAGTGAGCGCTTTGCGTATTATGGTAGGCGGCATGAGGGCGCCATTGGCCGCTTCTTATCTATAGCTATGGACGCGCTCGCTAAACTCAAGAATACCCACCAGAGGTGCTGCCTCTAAAGAATGGCTCGGCAGCCGTAAGCTCCACATCCCTTACCAATTGATTTGCTCAATATTACATGGCGCGAGGACATTTTTCTGGGTGGTATATCCATGGGTTAGCAATCCAGAGGTGCCGGGTAATAGCGGGCGGATAACGGCGACAGTTCTTGTGCACCAGTTGGTTGAGACGTGTGCGAGGAGCAATTAACCGTGGCTGAATTCTCCTGACGAAGAGCTAAGAAACTATGGCCTCCCTGACACCCTCGTCCTCCAAATGGATGGGGGAGGGGATAATATGAATGAGGAGGTCATGATGGGATTATTAAGCTTCCTAATTGTGCGTAGGCTCTTCAAACGCATTCGCCTCTGCCGTTTACCTCCGGGGCACACTCATAACGATGTAGACCAGCGTTTTGGGTGGTGGTGCCGTTGGTTTGCTGGCATGAAGAACAAGCAAGGTCTCTGACCTTGCCCCGGTCACAATGGCGACATTCAAGGATGTCCTCAACGGCCTTGGGGACGCCTTCGACCACTTCTGGAAGAAAGGGCCGAACGCGAGCATGGCTCTCATCAACCCCAAGCCCCCCATGTCCAAGGTAACATGTTTGTTTGTGGGTATTGTATAAAGCAATTATGTGGTTTCCTCACGACATGACATTGTTGTTATGCTGATTCCTTTTTCCTATGCCATGCAGAATAATGTATCAATTGTCATTGTGTGACTTAATGCTACCCTTGGACTTCGCTTTCTTTTTCCACCATCTTGACACAGGAAATCAAGGCAGCCTACAATTTCACGGAATGGCTGGACGGCTGCATCGACCCGAACCTTGGCCGTTGGGTGAAGTCTGCTGACGTGGTCAAGGTTCTCGATGCATCTGCCACGGCTGTTGCGACCGCCGTTTCTCGTCGTGCCGCGGTCGCTGGGAGTGCCACCGCTGCTGGCGCCGCCCCTGCCGGCGCTGCCCCGCGCGCCGCGGTCGCTGGGAGTGCCACCGCTGCCACTGCCGCCCCTGCCGGCGCTGCCGCACGCGCCGCGGTCGCTGGGAGTGCCACCGCTGCCACTGCCGCCCCTGCCGGCGCTGCCGCACGCGCCGCGGTCGCTGGGAGTGCCACCGCTGCCACTGCCGCCCCTGCCGGCGCTGCCGCACGCGCCGCGGTCGCTGGGAGTGCCACCGCTGCCGGCGCTGCCGTGCGCGCCGCGGTCGCTGGGAGTGCCACCGCTGCCACCGCCGCCCCTGCCGGCGCTGCCCCGCGCGCCGCGGTCGCTGCATGGGAGTGCCACCGCTGCCGGCGCCGCCCCTGCCGGCGCTGCCGTGCGCGCCGCGGTCGCTGGGAGTTCCACCGCTGCCACCGCCGCCCCTGCCAGCGCTGCCCCGCGCGCCGCGGTCGCTGGGAGTGCCACCGCTGCCGGCGCCGCCCCTGCCGGCGCTGCCGTGCGCGCCGCGGTCGCTGGGAGTTCCACAGCTGCCACCGCCGCCCCTGCCAGCGCTGCACTAGGAACTCAGTTTCTGAGAAAATTCTCAAAAACCCTCAATTTTCTCACCCCTTTGAGAAAAAAGGTGAGAAAAGTGAGAAAAATCTCAATTTTTTTCCGCAAACGCTAGGCAACAAAATCTCACCAGGGTGAGATTTTGGTGAGAAAAAGGGGTTTTGGTGAGATTGGGTGAGAAAAAACCCTAAAGTGAGAAAAAAGGTGAGAATGGGTGAGAAAAAGTGAGAAAAAGTGAGAAAAGTTGAAAAAATTGAGAAGTTTCTCACCAACACGAGAAAAATCACTAACACGAGAAAAATCACAAGTCAACGTGGTGAGAAATTTCTCACCAAGAGTGTAACACGAGAAAAATCACGAGCTTTATTTCATTAAGTCCTTAACGTGAAAAAAAACTCAACACCACTTTGATATGCATATAGGGTGCACCACAAAGGTGCAATATAGGGTTCATACAATATAAAACAGCACATCATTCCATAAACAATGCTGTCATGCCCAAATTAAATCAATAGTCATCTTCTTCAGAATTGCTGTCCGAGGGGTTGCTTGCATCAACATCATCTTCTGATGACATAGTGTCATCCCCACTAGTGTCGCAATAGTTCACAGCTTTACGCTGCCTTCCACTGGCCCTCTTTGCCATAGGGACCTCCGCAATTACAACGGTGGGCTGGCTAGGTCCAGCATCTGTGGGAGCACCACGCTTGCGGCTGCGCCCTCGAGCAGGTGCCTTGCCAGCGCGGCGCACCACGTCGCCATCACCTACGTCTGCCGCTGCCACCTTCTTCTTCTTCTTGGACCCCTTCTTCTTGCCTTTCTTCTTGCCACCAGGCGGTGGCATCGGCTCACCCTCCTCAATCACTTCAAACTGCGGCATGGTGGGGAAATCTGCTGCCACGCTGTGATACACATGGTTACTGAGGGCAGATTGCGCCTGGTGTGCCATGCTCCATGGCAGTTTGGCAGGGATTACCACCATTTCGGGAGCATAGCATTCATCGACGACATACCCAACTGAGCTCACTGCACCTGGCAACACAAGGCACGACGACCTGGGGGCCTTGCGCTGCTGATGACCACCAACCTCTCCTGGGGCAGGTGAGCGACATGAAGGCGATCAAAAAGCTCCACCTTCAACAACAGCTGCCATTCCCAGCCCCTCGTGGGTACTCTAACCTGGCCTTCAGAATGTGTGTGATCAAACCAAAGTCTACACCGCCCGGGCCATGCACCGCAACTCCCGCATTCTTGTGCCGCTTTCCCTGGGATTGGTCCGCAGCCTCCGTGCGGTAGTTGAACCCGTGGATCCTGACTTTGTGGAAAGAATCCGCGTAGCGCTTCACGCCCCCACACGCCGCTACAATGACTTGCGGCACAAGCGGCGTCAGGTTTAATGATGCCCATGCCAGCACGTTGAACGTTGTGTCAGCACAGCGATCTCGCCTGCATTCAAACAAACGCACACCGATAACCCAGCAAAGAGTATTATTATTAAGTATTGGTTATTAAAAAAAAAAAACAGATACAACACAGGACGCTTTTACTGGCGGCAAGATCATGGCACCCGGATGGGTAAAACCAAACAAACTAGATATTAATTACTAGGGCTGGCTTTGTGACAGTAAAACATGATTGCATGGCTAATCCCAAGGCGCCTTTCAATAGGACTGAATTAAAATAACCAAAGCAGACGGCGTAAGTAGCATTTGCAAAAAACAAGGCTCACCAGTAGGCCTCGTCGCCATTCGCAGGGTCGCTGTAATCAGCCTTGGGAAGGGCATCTTCTACCAGCAAATCCCTTGCCGCCGTCATCTCGTCCTCAGAAAACCGGTACCCGTCTTTCACCGAGCGCTTGCCCAGCTCGATGGTGCGCGACGGATCATTGGTGAGAAGGTCCCACACATAGTGCTTGGTCTTTACCTGCATTGGAAAAAAACATGATAAGCACACCAAGCAAAAATACAGAAGGCATTCAATTTAAAGAGCACTTTCCTTGAAAATGAGAGTGAGTAGAAACATCAAGGTTTTACACAAGGAGAGTTTCCATGCTGAATGAAATGAGCCATCATTGCTTCATGTAAATGCAGAATTACAAACTCAAGGTGCTATACATCATGTACACACACAAGAAAGAAGTAAAGACCTTCAAATAAGAAACAACTTACTCCGGTGGCTCGATGCTGGAAGTAGGATAGCAGCGTCAGCACCTCGAAGTTGACGAAGGACTGGCCCATGGAGTGCTCAACATTGAGTGCAGACATGTGGCCAGAAACCGCTGTGTTCATGCATCTCTCACCCCACGCCATGGACCTACCGTCAGGGAGACCGACATTTGAAATCTGCCCCGCCAAATGTGTCGCTGCGTGAACCGACCTGGACATTTCGGATGCGGGCAGAACACGCTCAAGTGCAACAATTGACCTCAACATAGCCCTACCTACCTCGTCCAGTTCGTACTGAGTGAAGACCCTACCGCTAAAGATTGAGTCCCATGCTGCAGACGTTTCCAAAAAGGCAGCTCTTGCGTCTGCGTGCAGGCGGCCTCTAAGCAAAACAGGTAAGCGCTTCGAAAACAATTCTAGCTTGTCATGAGTCTTGGCCTTTCTCTCTGGCTTGCCATTGGCCAGCAGCCCCACAATATCACCCGGGAAGCAGTCGGGCAGGCTGTCCTTCATTCGGCGCTCCAGGGCTGCGTGGGAGACAAAAAAAAAAAAACAGTAAACCCCACAAGTGTAAGTCAGTGGCAAGTCTTGATGCAACATGGAGAGTGACAAGTCGAACGTTTACTGTACTGCAATATGCACTGTTCACATTGCACTGAAAATGTGAGAAGACCCTAAACGCGTGCGAAAGGAAAACTGAACCACAACCAGAGAAAGAAAAATTGCGAAACTAAATAATTGCACTTGAATCAAATACCTATAAAACAGTTGGGAGAAAAAAGCAAACACTCACCAATAACTTCAGCCTTCTCTTGCGAGGTGAGCTGGCAGGGTGGATGCAACCCCCGCCTCCTGGTTGTTGTCTTGATTGTGCCATCCATGGCAGTGGTGGTTGTCACGGTCTTCTCCATGTGCAGCTCCGGGTTCAGGTTCATCTCCTTCAGCCGATCCCGAATGGCGTAGGTCAAACCTTCCCCTGGCAGCAGATTTAAGGAAAACAAAGCCATACAAGCGCAAATGCATACCAATGTTAGTAATACTTAATACACACACTGAACCACAGCATGTAATAAATCCTAATGGAATTCTCCTTAAATACAAAATGTTGAAAAGGAAAAAAACAGCGACAAACACTAGTGACACAACACTAGACAGCACCGCACTTACCGCTAGTGGAGTTGGCGACTCGCAAGAGGTTGTTCGCCCCCAGGTGGAACTCGTCGATCAGGTGCCGTTGGAGGAGTTGAGGCCAGTACGGCAGCCTGCAAAAGGGCTCCGGCTCCCGGCCGTTGTTTCTGCAGTGCTCTACATAGGTTTCCATCGTCATGTCGGCGGCGCCTCCTTGTCGTTGCCACCGCGACGGGGGTCATCAGCTGGCAGCAAGGTCTCATGCCCAAGAAAAACAATGCGCCCTTGGGAAACATAGGTGCCCTTCCAAGCAGGGCCGTGCACAAGGCAGCCGTCGTACCCGGAGTCTGGCATATTTACCATCTTACCAAACCCCGGGTAGTCGTGAACAGTAAACAAAAGCAGTGCTTGAATCTTTGCCGGGTGGAGCCCACCATGCTCATCATCATCCAACACATCACAAATGAAAAACCCATCCCACATCTTCACCAGCTCATCTACAATCAGGTCAAGAAAAATGTGCATATTCTTTGGGGCCTTACCTTTCTTGTTCCCTCCCACCAGAAGCACCATTGGGCAGAAATGTTTGTTAATGAAGACCCATTCAGGCAGGTTCAAGATTGCACAGAAACATGGCCAGCTGGAGTGCTGGTCCATGTAGCACCTAGGACATACTCCATCAAAACAAAGCGCTAAAAAAAGGAAGCGTGGGTCAAGCCGAAACTGAGGGAACATCTCTTGACGTGCAGCATCGCTCGGGTATCTGCACGCAATTATACAACAGGGAGGTGGGTAAACGGGACGGCCGAAGTGCGGGCGGCACAACCGAATGTTATAATATGCAGCAAAATCACCACAACATATGCAGCATGAGTTGGGTGAACCGTATACAGCCAGCCAAAAAGCACGTGCAGAAAAGAAATCGACAAGGACGCCTTTTACCTTTAATTCCGTGGACTTTCCGGTTTGGGTCTTCTTCGTCTTGTTTGTTTTCAGTTTCTCCAGCATATCGTAATGCCTTGGACATCTCGGGTATCCTAAAAAATCCGCGGAAACGATTTATAAGAGGGAAGTATCTAACTTGGCGATGTGCCCTTCTTGTTGTTACTGTCTCTCCATTTCTATCTTCGTATTGTTCATATCTATTGTTTTTACATACAGGGCAGGTCTGGACTTCTTTTGTTTTGTATATATATTTTTCACAGGGGCACGCGTCATATACACGCATATCTAACCCTAAACCCTTCATGACTTTCTTGGCTTCTTTTACACTTTCTGGAAGAGAATTACCGGCTGGCAGAACTTTGCTGATGAAAGTGAATACCTCATCCGCTAGGGCAGCCGATGCAGAATGCCTGCCGAGTATAGACAAGAGTTCCAACGCGCTAGCTATGGCAGTGTTACTGGATCCTGAATAAAGTGGTGTGTCTGCTGATATTTTGCCTACTGTAGCTGCGAAGTTTCTGGCAAACGCTTTTGCATCCTCCTCCCCGGTACCAGGCAGATGATCGCCCCCTCCTGTAAAAAATCATCTATGCTACAGTTCAAATCCGCCATTGTTAGTATTCAGGAATAAATAAGACAGTAAATGTAAAGTCACGGAAGGCCCCGCGTCAGACTTGATGCGAAATCGTCGAAGCCACAGCAGACCTCAAAACGAACGCGTTGTTTAAGTTGCGCGGTGCTCCCTCTGTCGGTAGGTGCCGTTTGGTGCCGCCGCGTGAATCGCGCGGACGCGTCAACACACTGCGGCTGACGTCGATGAGTGCCAACCGACGGCTTGGGTCACTTCTCTGGAGAACTTAAGGTAAGTTAAGTTAATGCAGACCAGTGGTCGCACGCGTCGTGAACCGGCCAACGGCTCTCCTGCGAGAGAAAAAAAAGCGGGATACTGCATGAGTCGTCGGATCGGTGCAGATGGACGGTCAGATTTCAAGATGATGTATGCGTTGAATTTGCCGCGTCCACAGAACGTAGTCGTTGTTGCCATGGAGCCGCAAACACAGGCGGCCGACGCATTGACCCAGGCTACAACGGATTCAATTTCTACCCAACGCGTTGGGTAGTTACATGGCAGCAGAGCAGGATGGGCCTTACAAGGCCACAGATGAAGAGTGGCGCTCATTCCGTTTAACAAGATCAGCGAGGAAGTCCCTTTGCCATTTGTCGCCGAGAGTAACCGGCTGGCAGTCCTCCGCAGCCAGATAGCGGTGCTATCGCGGAGGTACCTTCACATTGGGGAGCCCAAAGCTAAACAAGATGCTACGTTGGTTTCCGCAGTTGTCGATAGACTGCTAAAAATATGCGATTTTGCGGGGGCATTAGCAAACTCAGCTTGAGTCAGCAAGCGGAGGTACGAGGAATTGAAGAAAGTGGACCCCGCGAAGGCGGGCAAGGCTCCGGTATTCCAGCCGGCGCGGAAATTTGTAGCCGCCGAGCTGTCTCGATACTTGTCGAATTCGAAGTACAAGGCAAATAGCGGGAAGCGCGGCATTCGCAACCCGGACGAGGGGGGTGCCTTGGCCAACCTAACCAACCTGGACACGCCAAAGGTATAGCTAAGCTCTACATTGGACTTATTCGAACTGAATGCTTTTCTTTTCCCGATGCAAAGGCAACCGAACTTCATGCATGCAATATTTTCTGATCCGGCACCATTAGTATTGGAGTAAAATGTGTACTTGCCGCTAGCTTCGATGTCAAGTTCCTTCTTTTAATTGATTTGCTTGTCTTTGTCCTCACAATCGTCGTATCACTCGCACGATCTTAGGTGAAGGTCGGGGTGCCAAAGCCCAAGATGGCGAATCCCAAGCAAGACAAGACTCACCTCGAGCCACAAGCCCCGGCCAAGGTAGGTTACGGCAAGAAAGCATTCTGGCTACTAGCTTACTGTATGTCGTCCGCAAAGATTGTTGCTTTCCACTCTCCATGCTCGTGAACATGTTCTTTTTAAACCGTGGGTATTCACGCGCCCTTATATAAATCTGGTTAAGAAATGCTACAGTGACTGACAACCCTATAAAAAATTTTTAATACTTGTAATCCATGCCAGCACCCCACCCCATTTATTTATGCATGCCAGCACCCCACCCCATTCATTTATGCATGCCAGCACCCCACCCCATTTATTTATGCATGCCAGCACCCCACCCCATTTATTTATTATGCATGCCAGCACCCCACCCCATTCATTTATGCATGCCAGCACCCCACCCCATTCATTTATGCATGCCAGCACACCACCAACCTGTTACGCCCGCCTAAAGGTGGCGGGCTCCGCTTTGCCTTTGCCATTTTCAAGCGCCCCCATGTCAGATGAGCAAATAGCTCAAGAAATCACGTCCTCTAACTTTTGTACCTAGTTGGTTGTGTCCGTTTCCCCGAAATTGTGGCATGCGCAGGTCGAGAACACCCTGACGCCCCAGCAGCAGGAAATCGCCCTCCTCCGCGCCAGGCTAGCTGCACTTGAACAATCTGCAAAGCCGGCCTCAGCTTCAGAACAGTCGGTCGTCTATATCATGGCGCCGCCCCCTGTGCCACCAAGGAACCCTGTCCTTGCCGTGGCCGCTTCCCCCTCGGCCACGTCGGCTCCCCCCGCCGCAGAAACCGCGGCGCCGGCAGCCAAGGCCGCGGCGCCGGCACCCAAGGCCGCGGCGCCGGCACCCAAGGCCGCGGCGCCGGCACCCAAGGCCGCGGCGCCGGCACCCAAGGCCGCGGCGCCGGCACCCAAGGCCGCGGCGCCGGCACCCAAGGCCGCGGCGCCGGCAGCCAAGGCCGCGGCGCCGGCAGCCAAGGCCGCGGCGCCGGCAGCCAAGGCCGCGGCGCCGGCAGCCCAGGCCGAGGGGGAGCCGGCAGCCGAGGCCGCGGCGCCGTTCATTCCAAAGGCGCAAAAGAACAAAGTAGAGAAGAAACCTGATGTGCCGCCAAAGAAACTCAAGAAGGAACGGGAGCCCCAAGTAAAAAAGGAACGCGGTACCCCGCTCGACCTGGGCCTTGGTCACTTTCTGCCGCAGCTCAGCCGCGTGGCCACCATCCGAAAGGATGCCCAGCCGAAAATCGGGATGTTCATCGCCGTGCGGTTTCTCCTAGAGGACCCTAAGAAGGACCGGGATGAGTGGATCTGGGAGTTTGGTAAAGTCTGCTCCATCAACAAGAAAAGGAAGATCCCACACTCAATCCTGTTCGTCGAGCATGACGGCGCAAGCAAGACTTACGAGCTCGCCCTCAACGACCTCCCCCAAGACGAGAACAGCAAGGAAATATGTGCTTGGGTGGCTCTTGATGGAGTGTACCCCGAGGACATGACGGCGTACCGAGTCCTCAAGCGGTCCCAAGCAGCCGTGAAGGCTGCTGCCTCTGTGGACCCCACCAACATGCAGGATCCGGTGAAAAAGAGACAGGTGGAGGAGTCCGCGCAGCAGGTGCCTGTGAAGCGTGCGAAGGGAGTTGTGGCTGGGGCTGCGGTGCAGGGCAGCGAGGCAAAGGCAGGGACAAAGGTGGTAGTCACCACGCCTGCTGTGGAGAAAGCCAAGGCGGAGGTTGCCACGGCGGCGGCGGCGCAGGCCAAGGCGGAGGTCGCCACGCCGGCAGCGGCGCAGGCCAAGGCGGAGGTCGCCACGCCGGCAGCGGCGCAGGCCAAGGCGGAGGTCGCCACGCCGGCAGCGGCGCAGGCCAAGGCGGAGGTCGCCACGCCGGCAGCGGCGCAGGCCAAGGCGGAGGTCGCCACGCCGACGGTGCTGTCGGTTGCGCCTGCTAAACTGGAATTCAGCGACGTGGATATGGAGCTCGAGCCGGATTTGAAGGAGGCAGAGCGAGAACTGGCCAGGCTAGAAGCCCTCCTAGCAAAACAAAAGGCCCTTGTTCGCGCCCGGCAGCAGGGTACTGCGACTATCGACATCTCGACGGCAACGGGGATGACATCGGTAAGTATACCTTTTTAGTCGTGCCTAAAAATAAGTTGTTTGCATCTTGTATGCATGCCATATTGTTGTTCATGTAATCATGGTAAATTATGTTGGCTGATTAGGTTTTGTTGTTTTTCCCCCTATGATTTCTGAAATTTTGTTCCGCTATAAAAATCGCCATTTATTGATAGCATCTTTTTTCTGCAATTAAGTTTTCCTGAACATGATTTAGTTGACTTCCTTGTATGCCTCTTACTTGCAGGTAAACTGGACCGCCTTCGAAGAACAACGTGGTGGGAGGACTGACACTGACGACGCCGATGACGATACCATGTCATCGGCGTCGTCAGTTGCATCACCATCCAAGGTTAGCTGCACTGCTTTCATTTGGGGGGAATTATAGGTGTCATGTTTTTGGCATTTGAAGGTATAGATGTTTATCTGCAAGGGCCTGTTTTTTTTTCCCCTCTTGCATGCATGGATGTGTGGAATTGTATGTTGCTTGGTTTGATTTGCCATACACATTTGCTGCATGGATTGTTTGGTGGTGATGAGCTCAAGATCATTGTAGAACGCTTACATCTATGTCAAGGATCTGATTTCTTTTCCTCTTGCATATATTGTGTCGGTTTGCTTGATTTCTTGCAGGCACCACGAGAATAAACAGCAAGCGGTCCCACTTTCAAGTCAGCATGTGACGCCCTGTCGAGCGGCCCGCTTTGTTAGCTAGCTGCCATATAGTATTTGATGAAAGGCATTGAATGCCGAAGATGTCATAACGCCATAACAGACTGCATGTGTTGAACAGGCATTGAATGCCGAAGATGTACATAACGCCGTAACAGTGTTGAATAGTTGAATCAACGGGTTCTTGCAGCTGTATTATTCAAACATTTAATGAAAAAATCATGATTGTTCGTGCTGTTTTGAACAGCGGTTGTTACTGGCACTGCATGCATGTGTCTGCTGCCAGCATATTGTATTATGGCTGTGTTTCTCAGCGCTGTGTTTTCTCACTTTTCTCACTTTTCTCACGTCCTGTTTTTTTGAGATTTTTCTCACGTTTCACACCTCCCGTTTTTCTCACTTATGTCACGTCCTGTTTTTTTGAGATTTTTCTCACGTTTTTCCCCTTTTTTCACCTTTTTGGGGCAATCTCACCCGGGTGAGATTGCCCTTTTCTCACCCATTCTCACCCATTTCTCACCCTATTTTCTCACTTTTCTCACCCATTCTCACCCATTTCTCACCCTTTTTCTCACCCATCTCACCTTTTTTCTCACCTTTTCTCACCCATTCTCAAAGCCGAGTTCCTAGTGTGCCCCGCGCGCCGCGGTCGCTGGGAGTGCCACCGCTGCCGGCGCCGCCCCTGCCGGCGCTGCCGTGCGCGCCGCGGTCGCTGGGAGTGCCACTGCTGCCACTGTCGCTGATGTCATCGCCGCCAACGCCGCCTCCTATCACTTGGTCAAGGAGAAAACACCAGTGTCCAAGGTCTTTGATATTGAGTTGTTTGGCCGAAAGCCCGAGGACCAGCAGGAAGACATTGGTGATGACTGTTTTCTAAGGTACAGGTTGGCCACATCTGAAGCGCTAGCTCGTGTCCCGGCAAACCGTTGGCAGCCGTGCGGACCAAATCAGGAGCCTTGTGATGGTGTCCACCCAATTGGCAGGCGTGCGAGTGATGGGAAGATTCTTGTCGGTGCTCTGGTCATGGAGGCGGTGAAGGCCCCCAAAGGCAGCCCTGGCCTTGCACCTTTTCGGGACTGGGACCCGGAGAAGGCCATCCGCTCACACTGCTCCAAGCTGAACGAAAAGTTTTATTTTATCAGCGATGAGTTCAGCTTATAGTATAATATTCGGCTGGGCAGGGGTTGACAGTGGCGACTTCCGATATCATAGTGCAGCATTGGACGGTCTCCACAGGCCGTGCCACTTTCACACCAACCCTTACGGGAGCCCGCAAGCTGTCCAAAGCTACCCTTCAAGCTCTGGAAGACCATCCGGGGGTGCATTATGCGGGCTACCAAACCTTGCGATCCGCTACTGTAACTTGCAAGTCGGCTTGTGCCTCATACTTTGCCGACCATGGCACGTGCGCTCTCAATTAAGGCATGAGGTTGTGTGCGCTCTGGGGCTCATCCCGAAAGCGGTTTCATGGTTGGGTTCTCGGGGTGTCTGAAGATGACGGGGCATTGCACATCGAGACAATCTGGGCAGATGGGAAGGTAGCAACGTACGATAAGCTGGATGATGTCCTCCAGTTTGTTTGTGGTTTCCCCCACGCGGCCAATGCGTTTAATCGCGGGACGCACGTGGGCGATGCCATGGACGCCGATGCAGCCAGTGATCTCGAGGTGCCACACTCTTCCAGTGGTAGTAGTAGTGAGGAGGGGGGTGATGATGATGATGATGATGATGATGATGATGATGATGATGATGATGATGATGATGCCGACTTTGACGGGGCGTAGTCGAGGAAGGGTGGATCCGAGCATGGATGCCCCTGAATTCATGGACGCTGGCATGCTTATTATTAGAGGTTCACAGTTGATGCCTTTGTGTTATGCCAGTCAAGTTATCGGCTAGTTGGGCATGTTACTGAGCAGTATATGCATTCATAATGATATATATACACGTGCAGTCTTGAAATGTGCAGTCGTCGAATGTGGTATATGCGACATGCATAGATCTTACGAGTAGTGATCTACAATGACATGCATATTAGGATTCGACATCAGCCTTTTTCTCAACATGTTAACATGACTGCCATGAGGTTATGTCAAGGGCTGGAACTAGCTGTTTGGATTGGGAGAGGAGACTAATGGGTTTTACACAATGCCTTGTGCTTGGCCTTGCTACCCACACACCTTGCAGGTGCTGAAAGAAAGAGAGGTTGAAGACAATTTACGTGGAAGAATAAATGGCTTTATTAGAATATAATAGTTGGAGAAGAGCTTGAATGGAGGTTGAATGGAGGTACCTGCCCTTAGGGGGCAGTTTCCTTTTATACCTTTTAGGCTAGGAAGGATGACATCAGCAATGACATCATCACAGAAGCTTGTAGAAACATCCTAGCATATTCCTAGCATATTCCCAGCATATTCCAGGAATATTCCTGGCATATTCTTAGAACATTCCTAGAACATTCTAGACATGATCCAATGAGCTGGCATAATAGCTAGATGCCAAGTGTCTACGTAATAATGTGCCACATAACATAATTAATAAAGTGACACATCTCTTCTCCTTGGAGTGACAAGTGTCATGCAATGAGTCTACCCACTTGTCATCATGTAAGTCATAACATGTGTCATCATGAGCTTCCAACACTTGTCAGCTCATGGACCAAACACTTGTCCAATAGGCCATAGCACCACTTGTCAATCAAATACGTGATGCTACTAGGCTGACTCAGGGTACAAGTCATCCATGTCCAAGTATAGGACTATGGCACATGAATATTGATCAGCTCATTGAGCCCAATCCATCTAGCTTATCAAGCTATCAAATTCCCAGTCCATATGGAATAAATCCAACAAGAAATAAATCAGGCTGGGATACATTGTGGTCAGGTGGATATAATATCCCTAACACCCCCCTTAGCCACATGGGCACAATGCAAAAGATGACTGGGTAGGTCGAATCTCAACACCCCCCTTAACCACATGCTCGTAGCATGCCGTCCAGTTGCTAGCATGGTGCAACTGAAAATGAAGATGCCGTCCACGTGAAACGCTTGAAGCTCCAACATGCGGTCATGAGCCGCACTACCGCCACTGATCCGTCCCCCCCCGGCAACGCGAATGAGTGTCCTGCCATAGCAGCAACGCACTAGCTGCCCATCAATCCTGGATGGCTGATACCCAACCCTTAGTTGGAAAAAGTGCTCTAGATGCGACATTCCCCCCTCACTCAAAGCGGCTGCCCATGGACACAATAGGGGCACACAGTCCCACACATATAATACGGCAACACATGCCAACAAAGAAGGTCCTTATGAGCTAACCCAAACGGTATAGAGGTAGGGTAACGGCAACAATACGTGCTGTACACACACGGAGCAACATAACATACGCCATCTCACAAAATTAATGACACCAACATCACGTTTTACGCCAAATAAACGGGGTGAGCAAACAAACATGGCAACAAATGCCACACAAACAAGGTACAATACAACCTTCAACACAAGACACAGTGGCCATAACAGATAAACGCGCTTCATAGCAAAGAAAACAGGACGTGCAAAACATTACCGCCACAAAGGCGAACACAAGTAACGATTACTTCGTCACGATTCACAAATCAGTGCCCGAGAGTAAACATTACGTCCGACATTACAGGCTATGCCGAAATGCACAGCCGAATTCGACACAAAGGACGTAAACACTTGCATACAAGCAATGCTCTCAGCACAAAACAAAATAACACACGCGTCACAGGCACTTTACTTACGAAAACAAGTCGTAGACGACGATACAACGGCGCTTCACTACGCCGCAGACCAGTGCCACAAATAGCGTGCAAAAACTCTGGATATACACTCCAGGTACGTAGAAAACGTCTCGTGGGAACAATACCAAAATGCGTGGGCCATTGCCACTGAACGCATGGCAAAATAAACACATAATTGCTGGAAGAACACAAAGAAAGAACCAGAAAACGCAGGCTTACGGCGCCTCACAATTTCCAGCAAACACGACACAAAAGTCGACATACAAGTTCATTTCCCACAGACAAAACATTAGGGCAACCTTGAGGAGTGGGGTCTGTGCATCCTGGGCGACAATTTCCAAGGGTCGTCGCAGCTAGCGCATTTGCAAATGCCATGGCCTGGCCGAACACCGTCAACTGACCGACGTGATGCCTTGGCAGCATTTTGCAGTCGACCTGACCGTTGGTGTTTGACAGCACTGTGGCTGACAGGTCGCTGTCCACGACGTGGTCGGCTCGCTCGAGGCCTCGCGCCAGCACCGGACTTGGCAGTCCAGGACTTAGAAAAATGGTCGATTTCGCCCTCGCGTCACGAATTTGTTCCCCCTCAGTTAGGCTGGCAGCGTTCGAGCGCCGCGCCTTTGGTCTGGTCGCCGGACTTTGGTTACTAGCACCAGTATCATCTGGTATGCTGGCGGCGACAATTCGCTCCGCATGCACTGGGCTGTTCTGGACCGCGGTTTCTGGAAGTACTTCAGCGTCTGACACGGACTTCTCCATTGCGCTGGAAACTTCTCGAATTGGCGTGAACTTCCACTGGGCCGGCGCAGAGTATAAAAAGCCACGCAGTGTGCGAGTAATGCCCAGTAGGCCGCCCCCGATCCCGCATACACGGGCCAGCATGGCCAGTATGACCGTTAGGCCCACGGCCAGCCACTCCGCCGCGTGTCCCGAGGCACGTGAGATGCTGCGCTCGCTGCTCGCCATTTTCTGCCCTTGACAGGCAGCGTCGACGTCCTTGAAGCTCGTCGCCGAAGATTTCAGCTCTGGGATGGCGTCCATCGCTGCGTCCGCACGCGCGCGGGCAAAAAGTAGGTGTTGTTCCTCGTCACGATGCTGCAGGGCCTGCTGTCCAGCACAGCAACCCGCTGGCGAGGTCGACGTTGTGGCCATCCTTGACGAGCTGGCCGACAGATAAAAGTCGGGTGCTCAGCTTTGGAACGAGCAGCGCGTTTTGGAGGTGCACGTCTGCCTCCTGGCCCGGCAGCTTCAGCTTGACAGTCCCGATGGCTGTCGCCTTCAGTTTGCCGCCTGAGCCGGCGATTTCCCTGTTGTGAGGGTGCAGGCACACGAAATCCGACGGGCATGGCGTCATGTGACAGCTCGCTGCAGAATCCAGCACCCAGCTGGTCGGTGCTTTCTTTTCATACTGCGTGAGTGCAGCAGCATCCGACGGCGATGGCGACTCGGCGATGGTGGCGAAGACGAAGCCGGACCGCTCCGCAGCCTCCTCGGTGATACGCGCCTCGCTGGCACCTGGTGAGTGCTCCTTTCTCGCTTGGTTCCGTCGCGTTGCCTTGTTCTTGCGTTCTTGCTTCAGCTCCGGATGCTTCTCCCAGCACTGGGTGTCCACGTGCCCGGCCTTCTTGCAGTAATTGCACCGCCTCTTTCCTCCACTTTTCTTCGTAGTAGTGTGGAAAACCTGGCCGTTAGGGGAGCCCTCCTTCTTTGCTTGAGCAGAACGCCTTCCGTGCAGTAGCTCCTCCGCCTCCAGCAGCGCAGTCTTGACCTCCTTTAGCGAATCCTCCTCTCCAGTTAGGACCTTGACCAGGTCACAATAGGCCGATGCTAAGGCCTTCAACACAGCCTTGATTTCTTCCCATTTCCTCAGAGACCGCCCATCAAACGTTGTGATGGACTTGCTTGTTGCCCGGAATTGCTTGTAGCACGCTTCCTTGGTAGCCATGGTGTCTTCAGTCGCCAATGGAACTGGATGTCTCTGGGTTCACAGTGGTCTTCTTGTTCCTCAGTAACAAACCTCCGATACCATGTTTGGATTGGGAGAGGAGACTAATGGGTTTTACACAATGCCTTGTGCTTGGCCTTGCTACCCACACACCTTGCAGGTGCTGAAAGAAAGAGAGGTTGAAGACAATTTACGTGGAAGAATAAATGGCTTTATTAGAATATAATAGTTGGAGAAGAGCTTGAATGGAGGTTGAATGGAGGTACCTGCCCTTAGGGGGCAGTTTCCTTTTATACCTTTTAGGCTAGGAAGGATGACATCAGCAATGACATCATCACAGAAGCTTGTAGAAACATCCTAGCATATTCCTAGCATATTCCCAGCATATTCCAGGAATATTCCTGGCATATTCTTAGAACATTCCTAGAACATTCTAGACATGATCCAATGAGCTGGCATAATAGCTAGATGCCAAGTGTCTACGTAATAATGTGCCACATAACATAATTAATAAAGTGACACATCTCTTCTCCTTGGAGTGACAAGTGTCATGCAATGAGTCTACCCACTTGTCATCATGTAAGTCATAACATGTGTCATCATGAGCTTCCAACATTTGTCAGCTCATGGACCAAACACTTGTCCAATAGGCCATAGCACCACTTGTCAATCAAATACGTGATGCTACTAGGCTGACTCAGGGTACAAGTCATCCATGTCCAAGTATAGGACTATGGCACATGAATATTGATCAGCTCATTGAGCCCAATCCATCTAGCTTATCAACGCTATCGAATTCCCAGTCCATATGGAATAAATCCAACAAGAAATAAATCAGGCTGGGATACATTGTGGTCAGGTGGATATAATATCCCTAACACTAGCTTTGTTCAGACATGATGTCCCGGTGCTGTGGTGTCATGTGGTGTCATGGTGTCATGGTGTCATGGTGTCAGGCCGGGGTCCCGCGACATAACTTTTCCGTCTCAGTCAGCATGAACATGTGTAACAAGTGCATTAATATGCATTGATGGCTGCTGCGGTGTCAGGGTGTCACGGTGTCACGGTGTCATGGCGTCATGGTGTCACGGTGTCACGGTGTCACGGTGTCACGGTGTCATGGTGTCAGGCCGGGGTCCCGCGACATAACTTTTCCATCTCAATCAGCATGAACATGTGTAACAAGTGCATTAATATGCACTGATGGCTGCTGCGGTGTCAGGGTGTCATGGTGTCACGGTGTCATGGCGTCACGGTGTCAGGGTGTCACCTTGGGGTGTCACGGTGTCAGGGTGTCAGGCCGGGGTCCCGCGACACAAGTTTTCCTTCTCAATCAGCATTCATGAATGCGTGTAACAAGTGCATTTATTTGCATTTATGGCTGCTGCGGTGTCAGGGTGTCAGGGTGTCAGGGTGTCAGGGTGTCACGGTGTCAGGCCGGGGTCCCGCGACATAACTTTTCTTTCTCAATCAGTATGAATATGTGTAACAAGTGTATTTAAGGCGTTTATGGCTGCTGCGGTGTCAGGGTGTCATGGTGTCACGGTGTCAGGGTGTCAGGGTGTCAGGGTGTCACGGTGTCACGCTGTCAGGGGTCCCGCGACATTACTTTTCCATAAGGACTCAAGTTCTCACATCAGAACCCTAAAAAAAAACTGTTTTAATGCGGAGTACAAAATGCGTGCTGGAGTACAAACGCGGGTGAGCTTAGGGAGCTACCGAGGAAGTGGCAGATGCCAGGAGGCGCCAATGATGTCCGCGTCTTCGTCAGCCTCGTCGGCGACCGCCCTACCCTCTTCATCAACGGGTTCCGCACAAATGTCATCACCGCCGATGATGTGGACATCCGCATCGGCCTGGCCTGGGCAAGGCTTCACTCGCTTGAACACCTACTGGCGCTCGATAGATGTCGTAGGTAGCTGATGTAGATAGATTAGACCGGTAGGACTGTTTGCACCCATCCATCCATCCATCCATCCATCCATCCATCCATCCATCCATCCATCCATCCATCCATCCATCCATCCATCCATCCATCCATCCATCCATCCATCCATCCATCCATCCATCCATCCATCCATCCATCCATCCATCCATCCATCCATCCATCCATCCATCCATCCATCCATCCATCCATCCATCCATCCATCCATCCATCCATCCATCCATCCATCCATCCATCCATCCATCCATCCATCCATCCATCCATCCATATCCATCCATCCATCCATCCATCCATCCATCCATCCATCCATCCATCCATCCATCCATCCATCCATCCATCCATCCATCCATCCATCCATCCATCCATCCATCCATCCATCCATCCATCCATCCATCCATCCATCCATCCATCCATCCATCCATCCATCCATCCATCCATCCATCCATCCATCCATCCATCCATCCATCCATCCATCCATCCATCCATCCATCCATCCATCCATCCATCCATCCATCCATCCATCCATCCATCCATCCATCCATCCATCCATCCATCCATCCATCCATCCATCCATCCATCCATCCATCCATCCATCCATCCATCCATCCATCCATCCATCCATCCATCCATCCATCCATCCATCCATCCATCCATCCATCCATCCATCCATCCATCCATCCATCCATCCATCCATCCATCCATCCATCCATCCATCCATCGGGGTAAATGCTCCGTGACTCCCCAACGGGCGCACGAGTCTAATTAATTCATTAATTACTGGCGCTCCAAGGGCCTGGGCGAGCACCGCAAGCGCATGCTCTTCAAGGTCGTCGTCCTCACAGTGCTTACGTATGGCGCCGCCGGCATGGACAATCACGGACACGCTAGCTGGCCGCCGAGCTAGACGGCACGGTTTATGGGATGCTCCGACAGGTCCTGAATGTAGGGTTTTCCACGCATAGGTCATAATTAGAGTCTTTTTATCAGGGTATGCCTCGCATTTCGGACGAGATTAGGCAGCATAGGATACCATTAATTGTAGGACATCTTGCTCGCACCAGTCAGGTAGATACCGCCCTTGGTCTGGCCGGCCCCCAGCGGCTTGGCCAACCAGGGCGGCATATGTATCTTGACCTGGCCTGGCCCCAAGGGCATTCCTAGAAAGCTGGGTAAGCCTGCCATGAACTATACATCCGGATGTTGCTGGCCGACCTAGTGGTCCCAGCTCAGTTTGAACATCGCATTCACTCCCTCTCTCTTCTTTGGACTGCTATTAATTCATTAATTAATTAATTAATTAAACTCGTGCTACCCGGTTGGGGAGTCACGGAAAACCGAAGTGCTTTTAATCACTGCATGTGCACAATTCAGGAAGAAAGGGAAGAGACCCCCTTTCTCCTTCATGCCAGAGGCATGCCACAGCGCCAATCGGGCACGCCATAGACGATCCGGCAAGTGCATGCTGTGCATGGGTGCAATAAGACCCACGTGAGCATATCATCAATAACAAGTAGCGTGGGCAAGTAAGCTGATCATGGCCTGATCATTGGACTGCATTTGGACATGCATTTGGAATTTAGCCATGCTATGCCTATGCAGAGAGAGGCTCTCTGTCGAGAAGCCATGCCCTAGCTCTTGTATAGCCATGATGATCTTCCCCACCTATGACGGGCTCCCCTTAGCTGGGAGTTGCCCGAGACTCTGGGTGGTGCAGGTGCCCTAGTGCACCTAGAGCAAGTGTTGTTTACATTCCCACGGTCCGGCAGGAAGTAGCTTAGAATGTATTATAGGCCATCTGCCCCTTCGATCTCGATCAAGGGCTATGTGCTACAGATACTCCCAACGGAGTTATGTTCCTAATTAATTAGTTAATTAATTGGACTGCTATGCAGAACAAGAAGAGGTGGCAGAAGATTGTCCAGGCTCACACGCCAGCCCCTGTTGTGGGCAAGCCCCCGCCTCCCTCCAAGCGGAAGGGGCATTTTGCTGAGTAGAGTAGTTAGGATTTTCTAGACTAGATAGCTTAGCTCTAGTTAGCTTAGTTCGATTACGCGGCTTCACCCACCACCACCCATCCAGCAAGGAATACGTGCTACACGCATGATCTCCCAACGGAGTCATGTTATCAAGGAGACAACCAGCCCAGGCCAGAAATCGGGAGAATCCGGACCATGGTAGCTCGAGCCTGCCCTTATCTTGTCCGCGTGTTCGAGTCGTTCAGGATGATGAAGATGAATGGTGATGGAAATTAATGTGTATCCTTGTGCATTGAAATTATGGCTGGCTTACGTGTAGAGCGACTAGATGACCTAGACGGTGGGGCCGGAAACAGCATGCTTGATCAGGGCGTGTGTTTCGAGCCTAACTGGCCGGGAGTGTCTAGTGGTGAGCACCATTGCTGCGATCGCTGATGTTATAATTTAATGAAATTTTAATGGTGGTGCAGGTGCACGTAACCCAGAGTAGGTAGGTGGCATGACCAGTTTAGATCCCCCACCTGCAGGTTGTAGCCCAGAATGTACTAAAACCCATGTGCCGCTTCTCAGGGCTACATGTGTTACATATATGCTCCCCACGTCGAGATCGTATTAAGTGAGACAACCTCGACATGCATCGTATGTTCTTAATTATAATCAATATACAGGAGCACTCTAGCTGTTGCTCCGTGACTACCCAACGGGAGCACACGTTTTAATCATAATTGATTAATTAACTTGAATTGTATGATAGAATCAATTGAGATCGAAAAAAAAAAACTGCGCATGCCAGCCCCCTGCCATCGTCTAGGTGCTATTCAACGAAGCCATGGAGGTCCCCGCATCGTCTTCAGCTCTTGCTGCCGAATCTATTGATGCCCAGATTGCTGCAAACAAAGTCGCCCACGACACTGTCGTCGTGAAGAACGCCGCTAACAAGCGAACCAAGACTTCGGCAGCGACTTCGGAAGCAACTCCGATCGATAGTGGCTGAAACCTCCTGGCCGGATCGACTCCATTTCTTCCTCATTCTACATGCCAGACAAGCGTTTGAGCCTGGCCGACATCGCTGTCTTCCTCGGCTTCAGCACTTAACGCCGACGTGCTAAACGTGCTGAAGCTCCGCAACGAACACGACGCCCCGATTCGCCACCCTCGCAGCGGCCAGGTTCTGGACGTTCCTTCGGATAGGTGGCCTGCATGAGTGGGAGCCCGAAGATTGCCGTCTTGCTTGTCTTATTTCGTGCTGCCCTGACCCGTTGTCGAGCTGCCGGCGACGCCCATCGCCAGGCCAGCCCCCGCGACCGATCTTACCGTGCCGCTGCAGGACCTCGCACAGTCTTTTACGACCGTGCAGGACGATATTAAGGTCCTGAAGGCGACGATGCTGGAGCTGAAGACCGCCATGGCAGCCCCTGCCAAAACTACCACGGTTTGCCGATGTCACCGGCAAGCAGTTGACCACCATCGTTCAACAGGCGGCCAAGTCTGCAGCTACCGCTGCGGTCACCCAGAATGCATGGTGCAGCAACGCCAACGCAATATGGTAATCAAAGGATTCCAGAAAGGCGAGGCAGCACAGGAGACAGCACACTCACTTGCCGAGGAGCTGCGCGGCCCAGCGTTTCTGGCCGGAAGCTGCAGCTCCAGAACCGACGGTGTTGCCATTGAACGCGTACCATTCGGCTGCCAGGCCCTCTGGGCCTGGTCGTCGTCACCATGCCGGCCTCCATGCACGACAAACACCTCGTGCTGCTGGGAGCACGTCGTCTGCTCCAGCACGGTGACTTCAGCCTCGACGAGGACTACACACCGGCTCAACTGTAAGGCGAGGAGCGCGGTGTGGAACAGCACCATCGTCCAGGAGGCCAAGAAGCACGAGACCAAGGGTAAGCGCATTAAGTTGCGTCTGCTTCAGGATGGCTCCTTTGCAGCATTATTTGATGGGAAGCAGATTACAGAATACAGATGTTCCGATTAACACCCCTGGAGCGGAGTCTCGTCAGGTGTCTAGCCAGCAGGGTGCTGCCTCTGTTGGTAGACAGTAGGTAGACAACCTTCCTCGTCGGCTCGCGGCTAACAGGCTTCGGGGACAGCCTCTAAACAGTCCCGTTCCACTACCATGCATCGACCTAACAGTCGACTGAGACACATGGTGGTGCCGGTATCTCGGGCTAGAACGACAGCTCTCATGCAGCAGCAAGATTAGCAACACCCAACGCATGCTAGATTTTCTACGCCTCTGCGTTGCGCAAGCATCCCCGAATACCCAGAGCAGGCGGCAGGCTCGCATCCTACGCCTGCAGGACAAAATAAATGCGATGAAAAGTACTATTTCCTCCGCTTCCCTTCCGGCCCCTCCGTTCGGCACCCCCACCTCCATTCCCCGCCGCATCCACCCCCATCATCCATCGCCGTTCTCCCCTGGTGGGCCAGCAGCAGGCATCCTTGGCCCTTGCCACTTTCAACACACGCACATTGCTAGCAGATGGCGACCATAGCTGCCGGGTAGAGGAGCTTGTCGCATTTTGCATTGCACATCGTGTATCTATTCTAGGCGTGCAGGAGCACCGTCGCCAGGTGCCATTTGGCACGGTGAGCACTAACCGCCTTGCAGGCGGTTGGCGTTTCTACTTCGCTGGAAGTGGGACGCCAGGCCAAGGTGGTGTTGGCCTTTTGTGTTCGCCGTTGGTAGTTGCTATAGCCTCAGCACGCTTAAGTTTCTAACACCACGCCTTATGGTAGCACATTTCGCGTCCGTCGAGGGGCGGTCTACTAAGCACCACCTCACCGAGAGGGTGGGCTATGCACCCCATAGTGGTCTACCTGAGTCGGAGCGCCAGGAGTTCTTCGAGTCTTTGCATAGCCTTGAGGGGGTCACTCCGGCCCGCCACTTTTTGGTTATGCTGCTCGACGCCAATGCCACGCTCCCCGTGGTGGGCACTGCCATGGCAGTCGCTTTGCGCCTGCTGACACGGAAGCTAACAACAACACTCCCCTGTTTTCTGCCTTTTTGCGGGATAGCGGGATGGTTGCTGTCAACTGCCACTTCCAACGGATCCCTCACAGGACTTGGTCACTTTTCGTGGCCCTAACAGCCGTCAGGCCTGTTTGGACTACGTGGTGGTACGGCAGCCCAGGTGCACCTCGGTTCTGGACGCCCGAGTGTTTGACACGCCCACGGTGTGCTCTGACCACCGGTTGGTGCGCGCGACCCTTCGGCTCCGGTTCCACGTCCCCGCGCGCCGCGCCCCAGCTAGTGGTCCGCCCTGACTGGTCTGCATGCTCTACGCCCGGTCAGGGGAGATCCTGAGGACTGGACGGACGCCGAGCACGAGCGGAACCGGTGCCGACGGGAGTACCTGTCGGCCCTGGACGCCCGGGCGGACGTCGACGAGCTGGACAAGGGTGCCCCCAACGCCGCCATTTTTGCGGGCTTTGCGGCCCATGCCCCGTTGCTGGCGGCCCGGCACCTGCCGGTCATGCCCCGCCGCCGCCCCGGCCCGCTCTACCGCCAGGACCCCAAGGTCTTGGCCGCCCGGCACCGTCTCAAGCGTAACCGGGACCCGCTGCATGCAGAAACCAGTGCTCAAGGCCGCCCTCGTGGAGGCCTACGAGCATGCTCAGGACGCGGAGGCGGCCCAGTGCATCGCGGATGCCATGCAAGGCCTGCCAGGCTCGCAACCAGGGCAAGGACATGTGGTACCACCTCGACCGGCTCGGCGGCCGGCGGCAGCGCACCCCGGTGGAGCACACGGGGGACGGCACGGCGCCGGTCAGCCTTGACCGCTGGTTGGCCCACAATGTTTCCTTGACTGGTGGGGCGCGCGCCCCCCCCCCGCCGCTTCACCCCGAGACGGCCTCGGGGTCGCCGGACCCCCGCCGCCGCCAGCGCCCCCCTCCTCGGCCGCGGACTACCAAGTCCCCGCCTTGCAGGAGGGCTGCCTTGCCACTGACGACGTCGTCCCCCCCTTCACTTTGAAGGAATTGGACGGCGCCCTTGCTCGCCTGCGGTACGATGCGGCGGTCGGTGCTGACCACCTTTCTGCTGAGCTGCTGAAGACCCCTGATCCGGCGGTTAGGGATCTTCTGCTGGCGTTCTGCAACCGTGTCCTGCTCTCTGACGAGCCTCCGCCTGCTGAGTGGCAGACGGCCATCCGCGTCATGCTGTACAAGAAGGGCTCTGCTGCTGACCCCGGTAACTACCGGGGTGTCTGCCTCCAGAGCGCCGCGCGCTGAAGGTCTTCATGCGCAATGATGATGCTGCACAGGCTCCGCGCCGCGCTGGACCCACACCTGGGTGAGTCTCAGATGGGTTTCCGTCGTGTTCGGCGTAACACTGTCATGGCTGTGTTTGTCGCGCGCCGGTTGATGGAGGAGGTGCGTCGCCTTCCCCCAGACAGTTTGCCGCTGGTCTTCATTTTTGTTGACTATATCAAGGCCTTCGACACGGTTCTCTGGGAGGCTCTTTGGGCCATCCTAGCTCTGGATCGGGTGCCACCTGCGTTTATTGCTGCCATTCGCCGACTGTATGAGGGCTCACAGGCAGTAGTGCGGACTGCGGAAGGCACCACTCCACCATTCCCCCTTCACCACGGGGTGTGGCAAGGTTGTGTCCTGTCCCCATACCTGTTCATTATTGTCGTGGATCACGTCATGCGCCGGGCACGTGCGCGCTTTACTGCTCTTAAGGGGTTCGAGCCAGGCTTGGACATCCTTAACGTGAAAGAGCACGGCGGGGTTAGACCTGGTTACCGCCTTGCCGACCTGATTTATGCGGATGACACCACCCTCATCGAGAGCCCCGAGCACATTCAGACCTGGCTGGACTGTCTGGGCCTGGAGGCGCGGGCGGTGGGGTTGGAGATTAGTGTCAAAACTGAGGCGATGGTGATTGGGGCCTCCAGTACACCACCGCTGCCGCGCCTGCTCGACGGGACGGAGGTCCCGTTCCGCGACCGCTTCAAGCTGTTGGGGAGCTGGCATCCTGACACGGCCGACGATGTGGACACCCGCATCGGCCTTGCTAGGGCCAAGCTCCGTTCGCTCAAAACCTACTGGCGCTCGAAGGGCCTGGGCGAGCACCGCAAGCGCATGCTCTTCAAGGTCCTCGTCCTCACGGTGCTCACGTATGGCGCCGAGGCGTGGACAATCCCACCCAAACTGGCAGCTAGGCTAGACGGCACGGTTTACAGGATGCTCCGACAGGTCCTTAACGTAGGGTTTTCCGAGCGTCCGTCATCAGAGTCTTTGTATCATGGCATGCCTCGTATTTCGGACGAGATTAGGCAGCGTAGGATAGCATTTGTAGGACACTTTGCTCGCACCAGCCAGGTCGACACCGCCCTTGGTCTGGCCGGCCCCCAGCGGCTTGGCCAGCCAGGGCGACACATTCTGACCTGCATGGCCAGGCCCCGAGGGCATTCCCAAAAGGGTAGGGAAACCTGTCACGAACTACATCCAGATGTTGCTGGACGACCTAGTGGTCCCAGCCCAGTTTGAATACCGCATCCACTCTCTCTCCCGTCTTTGGACTGCCATGCAGGACAAGACGCGGTGGCAAAAGATTGTCAAGGCTCACATGCCCGACCCTGTGGGCAAGCCCCCTCCCCCCGAGCGGAGGAGGCGTTTTGATGAGTAGTGTAGTTAGGATTTTCTAGACTAGATAGCTTAGAGTTAGGATAGTTCGATCACGCGGCTTCCTCCACCCCATCCATCATGGAATATGTGCTACATGATCTCCCCACGGAGGCATGTTATAATTTAATTTTTTTTAATGCCAGCTCGTTCGATGCTCCATGTGAACATGCTCTGCACGAAGTCCTACCAAAATGCCAAAATGATTGCGGAATCTCCATTGAACTGGCTTGATGCGCGCATTCTCTAGTAGTGCTGATCGTAGTGTAACATGCGCCGTTTGTCTCTTTGTTACACACCAACAGGTGCCCGTCGCAAGGCGCGTTGCGCGTGTGGTTGATATGCCAGCCACCAAAAGGCGGGGTGACGCCGCCATTTCACAGATTCTGATGTTCAATGATGTCAGATCGATATCTGAGTGCTGGTCGACTAGCATGCAGAGTAGCGAGCACAAGAAATATGCTTTCATTCCCGACGTGAAATGCCTGAGATGGTCCATTCATTGCCATGGAGAAAATCTGGTTGGGTACAAGAAGCTATTACTGAAAGTTTGCACCATGGGTGCTACTTTTAAAAGGGTTTCCCTCCAGGCTGTTGCCTTACGTGAAGCAACACGAGCGTCCTCACAAGCTTGGCTGTTGGGGTACCGCCATACCTCGATGACGTTGTTTAGCGTTCCTACTTCCTGCAAAACCATGCGGAAATGAAGTTTACATGCCAAGAATGTGCGTGGGTTCAGCAAATTATGCTGTAAGCCTACGCCACAATTGCTGCGACAGGACCAGGTGGCCCACGTCCCCCATCGGTCCCTTGTTCAGCAGTAGCAACACTTAAAGCAGACAAGGTCCATGGTACAGCAAACTAATTATCTGATCACACCGAGACACACGCATCGTTTTACGTCCTTACACTAACCTGGCATTGCGCATCGATTCCAATTCAAAGATTAACATGATGTTAGTTGCACCATGCCACAAAATTAATTAATTAATTAAACTCGTGCTCCCGTTGGGGAGTCACGGAGCACCGAAGTGCTATTAATCCCTGAGTGTGCACAACAGGAGAAAGGGCAGAGACCCCCAGTCTCCTTCATGCCTAAGGCATGCCACAGCTGCATTCGGGCGCGCTAGCTAAGTGGACACGCTAACGATCCGGCAATCTGTGGGTGCAATAAGACCCATGTGAGCATGGCATAACAAGGAGCGGGCCACAAACGGGGGATGTCAAAGTGAACAAACATTGCTTACGCTGCAGCACACCACGTAGAAGCTGGCCATCGGCCAGCGGGCCTGAGGCGTAGTGCCTGGGATGACAAGCCGATCAGCAAGTGGGTACCTTCTTCCAGAGGGTCTTGGCCGTGAAATGCAAATTCCTTAATAGTACTATCACATCACGAATGGCAGAATAAGGGGAGCCCCCTCCCCCCCTCCCCCCTCCCCCTCCCCCTCCCCCCTCCCCCTCCCCCTCCCCCTCCCCCCTCCCCCTCCCCCTCCCCCCCCCCCTCCCCCCCTCCCCCTCCCCTCCCCCCTCCCCCTCCCCCCTCCCCCTCCCCCCTCCCCCTCCGCTCCCCCTCCGCTCCCCCTCCGCTCCCCCTCCGCTCCCCTCCCCCTCGCCCCTCGCCCCCCCCGCTCAGTCCCCCCTCCTCCCCTGCCCCATCCCTGGATGCCCCCAAGGCTCCCTCCCCAAACCCACATGCGCAGCACTCCGTGCACAAGTAGGGATATCAATGAGACAACTATATATATTCTCATACATAGTTGTCTCATTGATATAGATTCTCATGGATTCTGGGAGCCAATGCTGCGTGTATTGTGGTGGCCTCGGTCATTTAGCCCCATCGGTACATATACAGAATTGCGTAGAGGAGGTGGTGAATCCGTACCGCTACATCCTTACAAACCCGCCAGCTGTCACCGTGCATGATGCCCATCCACAGAACACAGACTCCAACACGTGAGGCCCTGACACCCAGCTTACGGTCTTTCCCCAAGGAAACATGTTCTACGCATTTTATCCACACAAGCCACCAGTTCAAAGTTAACCATGCTACCAGCAGCCCCCGACCCCATGCAAACAAGCTGATGGCGCTGCCATGAAGTTTTTAGTACCGGATACCTGAGCAGCCACGTGCAGGACGCAGGCAGCAGCTGGTATAGCTGATCCAGACGACTGCCCAACAGGGGCCGTTGCAAGAAGAGCCCTTACCAACACCGCATAGGTCAGGGGGGCCACTTAATGCGGTTGGACCCATGTGGCCACGGGATGGCAGTCCAAGGGAATGAAGGCTGGCACGTCACACAGATGGGCATGACGCCATTTCCTAGCTTGATGCCACCAGCAAAATAACTTCTACTTTTGCTAGTGTGTTCGATGTCTTACTCACCGCTGATATTGGTATTCTGAGATTAGGCACGCACCGAGTACATGAGTGTGACCAGCTCCTGTCCCTGTGGGTATGCCGCCAGCTTGGCGGGCAGGCCGGCACTGAACAGCTCACGGACTTTGGGCACCATGTCATGCCCTGCACCCGCCAAGCGTGTGTGTGTGGGGGGGGATGGCAAGGGTCGGTGATTAGTTATTGAGAAGGTGGTGGGGCCAGAGGATGGGTGGTGTCGAGTGTCCGGTGGTGAGAGCAAAAGTTGTGGGTTAAAAAAGTGGTGGGGAAGGCAGATTTTGAAGGCAAAACGGGCGGTCTTTAGGAGAATGGGTGTTTGTGAGCGCATGGCAGCGCCCGAGGAACTTGCGTGCCACGCGCCTGAATTGTCACAGACCAAAGAAGAGGCCACACAACTGTGCAAGAAGCATGCAACCCTGTCTGCTGCCTATGGGCACGCCCACTTGCGCTTGCACGCGTGTCTTGTCGCACTTTAACATTTTCATGATCAGATGCTTCCAAGTCAGAGCACACGGTCTAAGGCGTGCATGCGGCCGTAGGCATGTCCACCACGACAGCTATACAACCCAGCACTCACATGCACAAACCTCGCCCCAATCAAGGAACCAAGCTTTTGTGCCTCCGGCCCCTAATTACCCATGGCCCCAAATAGCCCCGGCCCTATTACCCACGATAGCAATGATACAACCAGCGAAGGCCAGAAATATGGAGAATCAGGACCATGATAGCTTGAGCCTGCCGTTTTATCATCCACATCTGTCAAGCCGTTCAGGACGATGGAGAAGAATGCAGTTGGATTTGCGTAGCCTTGTGTGTGATCAGTGCGTAGATTGGTAGCGGCCAGGAGTGTCCAGTTGTAAGCACCACTGCTGCGATCGCTCTCCTGCCGTATGTATAGGGAATCACCCTCAATGGAAAGTACCCTCAATTTAACACGAGGAACCACCCTCAATGAGCTCCCATCAGTAGGTCCTGTCAGCTATCAAGTTTGCCTCGCCATGCTTGCAAACGTCCAAAAAAGGCTGCAAACAGTGCAGATGCAAGTATTGTAGATGCAAGCATCATATCATATTGCAAAGTGCGGCGGGAGATAGCGTGCCGCGGCGCATAAGGTACTGCCAGAGAACGCCACGTGGCGGCATTGGGGAGTATCTCCCTTAAATTCCACACAGCCGCTATCCCCTGCAACCACGGGTTCCCCGCACCTGCGAACTCAACGGCTTCCCCTCGGACCCTAGTACCAATGACCTTTACCGGACCCCACCCTAGTCTTACCCGGAAGCAGCTGGTAGGTGCGGAACTCGTACAGGCCCGGACTAGGGGATGGCTTGGGCTGATAGTTACGTACGCCAGGCGACCCCGCCACCGCGAGGCAGTCCCCCATCTCCATCATGATCTTGGACTCCTGCGCCGCCACGTGTGGGCGCACTGCGTTGATGTACTGCTGCTGCCAGCCGTCATGGCCTGCGAGCGCCGCGCGCACCTGGTCCCTTTGGGTCATGCTGTCAAACGCGTACATGTGGGTGACCTTGTTGAGCACGCCGCCCGTGTCGCAGGTGAGGAAGACGCGCCAGCCGGGGTTGAGCGACTGGCGCAGGTCACGGAACTTTGCGGTGAGCTCGAGGAAGGGCTTGAAGCCTTCCGGCTTGAGCGTGTACTCTCTGATCTCTGGGGGAAGGGGGTAAATGACAGGGGGGGTTGTCAGCATAATAATTCACAGCTTGTCAGCATCAGGCACGAAGCGTGCATGGCGGGGTCACAGAGTCGGCCGTGTCCCGCATCCTGATGTGATTAGTCACTGTGCCGTGTGTGTACTTGAGTCCGTACCCCAGGAGCGACGGGTCATGTTTGTGAGACATGATGGTGGGCACGTATTTTATGCTTTATGGTATTCCTCTTTACGAGTAGAGAGAAGAGGCGCCCCATGAACAAGCAGACATGTGCTCATAAATGCTTATTCATGAACAAGGTGAGCAGGGTGGAAGCACCAGAGAGAAGGGCGATGGGGCAGGTGGGTGGGCAGGGGATGGGAAACGTCAGGTGGAACTTGCAAGCACGGGGTGGGTAGGTGGCATGTATGCTAACAGCATTACTTTATATGGAATGGCCTGGGGAGGAAATACTGTTGGGGGAAGAGGGGGCATGGGAAGGGGCGCGGGAGCGCAGGCATTACTGGGCGGGTGGGGGCAAGGGGGTGGGGATCGGGGACACTCGCATGAGCGGGCATCAAGCACGATCAACGTGACAGTCCGAATTACCACATCGAAGGCGAGCTCAACGTCACCCGATGAGCCATCTACGTTCGAAGCGTCTGGTCTTGGTTGTCTAATTTCATAAGCCACCCCCGCAATCCCGGTATATCCGCCTGCATAGACTAGCCCCGACCAAAACAACGATGATCATTAACGTGCAATGCAGATGCCTGCTATGCTACATACCGACAATGCCAGGGTGGTTGTCTTTACGTTGCGTTGAATAAACCTTAGCATGTGTGTTACTGCCGCCATGATCGATTGCCAAACTTAATGAAGAGCCAGAACTTTGTTGGAATGATGTCAAGGAATTGCAACTAGTACGCCTGCCGAGGAAACGACTGGGTCCCGACATGGTAACCAAGACGTAAAATTTGTAATTGAGAGCGATTCAAGTAGCCCAGCTTCCAAACCAATGCACTGTCGCGATGGGGACCAAAGTAATGCCGCTAAAAGAAAAGATAGGAACTTTAAGGACGTGAACGTAATCCTTAACGCCTACAGCTCGCGATGTGTAACAGGGCCCGTCCTAAATGGCCACAATCCCGCGTTTTATTTCCGGTTTCCGCGGACAGAAACCGGTAGTGTAGAAAAGCGCGATGGAATCCCATGCGCAATGACAGTGATCCACGTTGTACCTATTTAGAAAAATACTGAGTAGAGTCATTCACGCGTTCAGCTGTGGTGACCCCTCAAAAACCTAGGGTTGTACCGAATAGCGTTTTGGCTTGCCGAATCGGATACTCGGACCAGGGGGGTGCCCCGAACCCGATGCCGAATATAGAGCTTGCCTCCCGATACCGATACCGAATACACCGCCCGCATTGGAAGTTCTAACTAAATAATTAGCTTCTGGAAAATGTTCTGGCTGAAAACCATAAAAAAAACAAAAGAAAATTAATTAATTAACTCCGGGGGCTGAGGACTGGACTCAACAAACAAACAAACAAAATTAATTAATTAACTCATGTGGGCTCTGGGTATCACTGACCTCCACTGACTCTAGCCTATGGCCGCCGAAGGGGGGCCGCCGGGCCGGATTGCCGGCCGAATTGGGGACGGCGTGTACGATATCTACCAAACAAACAAAAGAAATTTATTAATTAAATAAGTACCCATGTGCCTTGAACGGCTGTAGGACAAACAAACAAACAAAAGGTTTTAATTAAATAATAAAAACCCGGGACTCTAACTGGCTCCCCAACAAACAATCCAGGGTTATTCGTAATGCAAATACGGCAAAAATTGACCCATAATAACAAACTTCCAATGCGGAGGGTGTATGTTCGGAGCTGAAGGGCCCTTCCCGAATCGAACACCGAATAGTTCTCCGAACTATTCGGACGCCGATCGAATAATGACGACAGTAGCTACTATTTTCGCTACAACGTATTAGGTAGACAACTTGTATCAAATATATTAATGAGACTTATATTAATTATATTGTATCAATTATATCAATTAGATACACTTAATGTTTAATACTTAGACTAGCACAATTGCCTTCCCTGCACAGTGCATTCAGCTTTTGGGCGTTGGCCTAACTCATGAGTCGGCGGAGGCATGACCGCGCCAGCTGGTGAGTGGAGGCTGGAGGCTGCGCCGCCCGCTAGTAGGGGTACTACTATTCGATATTCGGAACTACGAATATATTCGTCGAATAGTTGGGTGTCCCGATTTCGATACCGAACATGTTCGAAAGTAGAGCTTGCCTCCCGATACCGATACCGAATATATTCAGACGGACAAACCGTTCGCCGTATACTGAACAAATTCGGTGTTCGGTTCGGTATTCGGGGGATATTCGGTATTCGGAACACTATTCGGTACAACCCTACAAAAACCTCGAACCCAACTTCAGGCGTGAATGACTGTTGTTGATGTATATCAAGTAGTGTACTACAGTAGGTAGTGTAGCCTGTTGCCTGCAACGTGCAAGCGCCCCGGCGACCAGGGTCTGTGCGCACTGCGCAGTGCGGCCCGTGCCACGTTTGCGGGATGCGTGCACGAAGCCTGCATAAGGTCTCGCACGTCGCCATGGCAGCACCAGTCAGGCAGTCAGCAAGCGAGCACTTTCGCCAGCCTGCAAAGTAAAGCTGTAAAAAGTTGTGAATTTGAGCTCAACCCGTTGGTCCCTTCCCTTGAAGGGAACTTTTTTTGTTAACATGCGGGCATAAGTCGTAGCCGTAATTGGAGTTGCTATCCTAGGGCGCGTTTGAGGGGTGTTCTCAATGGCCGACGAGGAGGAATACAACGAGGATATTGAGGACGTGGACGGGTGCGTGCCATCCGATTTGTACCGATGTATTGAAGGTTATACATTTTTTCCCTTGCAGAGTAAACGTGTCTAGCACCTGGTCTTATTCTGCCGTTGGCGTTTTTTTGGTTTTCTCGTTACAGACTCGACGACGTCGACCCCGACCCTGAACTTGAAAGAGAGGTTAGTATGAGAAGGAACCTGCACTTTTATTTTCCCTATATGCACGTACCCTCCACACCGGTAGTTGGCCGGCTGTAGTCTTGGTTCCGATGGTACCCTTCTTTTTCTCTTGCCGCCGGTTTGTTTGGAGTTCTTGTTGCTTGCGCCGCCTTGCATACTCTTTGCTCTCTGCCCTAGAATAGGTGTCTTTACGGAATGAATTCACGTTCATAAGGGTACTGCCTGTATATAGGTATCTTCTCAGGGGTGCCTGCTCGTTATTATTCGATACTTGTCTGGGTCTGTTGTCGCGGCATTTGGTCTCCTCCCTGGGTGTTCCGAGGCCGTGGTCGTCGTCATGGTCTCTATGCCGACCTTGGTTGACTACAAGGAGGGGGCATATCTACGCTCACCTGCCTTGTCGCATGTTCAGGCATGCTTAACGCTGCTCCGCTTATGTCTACCCGGGTCTGCCCTCACGGTTGCAATTTACAGCTCCCTCCCTCTGTGTCCCTGGGTACGTGTGCTTTCTTGTACTTGCGTCACAGCATCTCGGTTGGTGACGCTATCCTTGCCCACATACTATCCTTGTCATGCACGCAGGCAGATGTTGGCAGCAGATGCTCCCCAGCTAGAACGATGGAATAGAATCGTACCAAAAACAAGGCCAACCCCTGGTCTAGTAAAGGACGGTTTTAAGAAAAGGGTCGCTTCCGCAAGGCCTAGGCCTGGCCGGTTGACGTGCGTAGCGTAAGTTCCCATCACAACATATCTCCGTCGCATTCCACGGCCAGGCGGTATGCTCCACCACGCGTGGACCAGGTGACCATATCCCTGCAGATGCCCACTGCTCACGCTGCACGCCCGCCTTGTCATCGCATGGCATCCATCCCATGTTGTTCCTGGAAGAAACAGCCTCTGCTCACCCCTTCACGCCCCCAACCGGGTTGCTCTTACTGGCGCGTGCTGTATCTAGCCCATCCCAACAACTTGCTTGCTTACATGCTCCTGTGTCCCTTGAACTTGCATCCGTACCCGTGTTGTTTGCAGGATGACGAAGAGGGCGGCGAGGCGGGTGTCAATGGGGGCGAGGGGGGCCCCCGTCGTGGTATGCCGGGCCCCGTCCCCAAAGAGGAGCGCGTCACCTCGCAGTACATCACCAAATACGAGCGTGCGCGCGTGCTGGGAACGCGCGCGCTGCAGATCAGGTCAGCGTGGGTTGTTGGAGTATTGGGTGAGGGTGGTTTGGTTAGGGCGCTGCAGATCAGGTCAGCGTGGGTTGTTGGAGTATTGGGTGTGGGTGGTTTGGTTCGGGCGCTGCAGATCAGGTCAGCATGGGTTGTTGGAGTATTGGGTGCGGGTGGTTTGGTTAGGGCGCTGCAGATCAGATGAGCGTGGGTTGTTGGAGTATTGGGTGCGGGTGGTTTGGTTAGGGCGCTGCAGATCAGGTCAGCGTGGGTTGTTGGAGTATTGGGTGCGGGTGGTTTGGTTAGGGCGCTGCAGATCAGGTCAGCGTGGGTTGTTGGAGTATTGGGTGCGGGTGGTTTGGTTAGGGCGCTGCAGATCAGGTCAGCGTGGGTTGTTGGAGTATTGGGTGCGGGTGGTTTGGTTAGGGCGCTGCAGATCAGGTCAGCGTGGGTTGTTGGAGTATTGGGTGCGGGTGGTTTGGTTAGGGCGCTGCAGATCAGGTCAGCATGGGTTGTTGGAGTATTGGGTGCGGGTGGTTTGGTTAGGGCGCTGCAGATCAGGTCAGCGTGGGTTGTTGGAGTATTGGGTGAGGGTGGTTTGGTTAGGGCGCTGCAGATCAGGTCAGCATGGGTTGTTGGAGTATTGGGTGTGGGTGGTTTGGTTCGGGCGCTGCAGATCAGATGAGCGTGGGTTGTTGGAGTATTGGGTGCGGGTGGTTTGGTTAGGGCGCTGCAGATAAGGTGAGGGTGGGTTGTTGTAGTAGTGGGTGCGCGTTGTTGGAGTATTGGGTGCTGCAGATCATGTGCGAATGGGGGCAGGGCGACTGCGGTGGGAGGGGGGAAAGAGGGAGTTGCTGCGTTGCTCATGTGAAGTTAATCAGATCAACAGGGCAGTTGGCGGACGCCATCATCTTCTGCTCCAATTGTTTTTGGTTCATAGTTGGTGGAACCGCCGTTTAAGTTTTGCCGTAGTACGATAGCGGGCACTAGATTAGACTTGTGGTGCTCGTGCTGGTGGCCCGTGCCACCCACGTGGGCATGGATGTGCTCTAGGGTCCATCAGCTCAAGGGGTGAGGGGTGTGGGGGCGTCCTAGCAGGCACAGGGTGTGATGAGTATGCTGTCCTGCGCAGCTATTTGGGCGCCTGCCTTGCAAAGGGGTGTCTTAAGCACATGGGGCCATTCATGTCTCCATCGATGGGTATTGCCATCGGGTATTGCCATCGGATATTGCCACAGAGGGAACTGGTCACTCCTCTGGCAGGGTAGTTTCATGTTCATGTGGTCACCGCATTCACGGCATCGTCTATGTCGATGTGGGTGTTGGGCACCAGCATGTAGCAGCCCGTCTGGCCTGAACTCTGTTTTGGTCAACATCTCTCACCGGGCGCACATGTCCACCGTGCGGTCTGTTCCCAGGGACTCACCCTTGTGCCATCCCGCCCCTGGCCTTACCCAAGCGGGTGGTGCCGTCACGTCGAGTGCATAAAGGGGTTGGCTTGCAATAGGGTTGATGCCACCCGTGGCGCCGTCTGTCGTGTGGCGTCCATCCACCTGGAAGCCAGATAGGATGCTGCCCGCTGTACCTCCCCCATGCAGTAGAGCCAGGTGTTCCGCGTCACTCTCGTGTGCCCCACCACCAGTATGTACCTGCTGAATGGCAGACGCTGACCTTGCCATGCGCCTGGATGCCTATACCTGGTATGCCTAAATCGCCTGCCACTTGGCCACTTGCCACTTGCCACTTGCCACTTGCCACTTGCCACTTGCCACTTGCCACTTGCCACTTGCCACTTGCCACTTGCCACTTGCGGCCACGCGTGCAGCATGAATGCACCCGTCATGGTGGAGCTGGAGGGGGAGACCGACCCGCTTGAGGTGGGGGCAGTTGCCACGTGTCTTTGTATTGTTGGCTAGCGATGGCAGTGGGGGTCGTTTACCATGTGGCGGGGGGCGTTTACCATGTTAGGGGGGTCGTTTACCATGTGGTGGGGGGCGTTTACCATGTTAGGGGGGTCGTTTACCATGTGGCGGGGGGCGTTTACCATGTTAGGGGGGCCGTTTATCATGTGGCGGGGGGCGTTTACCATGTTAGGGGGGCCGTTTATCATGTGGTGGGGGGCGTTTACCATGTTAGGGGGGCCGTTTACCATGTGGTGGGGGCTGTCACCTGCGGTGGGGGCTGTTTACCAATGTGGTGGGCGCCGTTTACCGTGTGACTGTCTGGCTAGCTGAGAGTTTGGGAGCTGGGAGTGCTGCAACGGGCTGGCTTTAGATGTGCTGTGAGCGCTGCCACTGGCTGGCTTCACATGTGTGGGAGGGGCTGTTTGATGGAGGGCCACTCCTGCTGTGATGGCTTGCCAGGGCATGACAGCGCCGCATGCCATGGAATGCTGCACATGCGAAATTCGTGGGCTCGGCTTATTTATCAAACTATGCCATCTGCCAACAGCAAGGGGGAGATGGTTGGGCAACGCCTCCGCGAGCTGACTCAGCACGGGGGGGAACGCTGGAACGTAGGGCTCTGGGGGTAGGGCTGTGCCGGATACCATTTTAGACTTACGTATCGAGTATTCGGTTCCACTGGGTCCCCCGTATCAAATTCGAATATGTTCGGTCGTTTCAAAGGGTCACCGTATTCGGTGCCGAGTATATTCGTTTCTTTGGACCTTGACCGTATCGAATAAATATACAGAATAAGTACACTGCCAGCTTGAGGTTTTAAAAGGGGGTCCAACCGATCCAGGGCTTCGATCTTAAACCTGAAATCAAATCCAGGGCTGACAATCTTAAACATCAGCTGTGCACGTACTCCCCCTCGCGTACCACTGACCGCTACTTAGCTGCCTTTGCCTACTAGTGGTGCCTACTCTAAGATCTTAATTCCCAAAACCAGCACTGCGATCTTAAACCAGAAATTCCAAAATCCAGGGTCTGAAGATCTTAAACCTGGGCTTCTTAAACCTCAAGCTGGCGGTGTATACTGAATAAAGCCTGGAACTTTTGAATACCGGATCGGATATTTCTAGTACCGGTAGGTCCTAGCAGCCGCAGTACAGCTGTAGCCCATCCGGACCCCGGGGCGCACCAGGCCATGTCGCGCCGGGCCGGCAGCCACCCACTGGAACTTTGGCGCTGGGAAGCACATTGTAACGAACCGGCGTGGATAAACTGACAACTCGCCACCCGGCCTTCTGCTTGAGTTGGGGTCAGTACTGACTCCTGCCTGGCTAGTATTCGATTCGTATCATCCGAATATATTCTTTGAATAGCCGGTCCTTCCGTATTCGAATTGAATGTATTCCGTTCATGCTAACCTTTGCCGTATTCGAACGCGAATATACTCCGTTCGGCGGCGTGTCACCCGTATCCGTATGTATTCGGAACCGTAGTGGCCCTTATATCCGTACGCATAATTATGTCGAATCGCCCTCGCACATGCCCTCCCAAAACCCTCCTTCCGGCCTCGTACAGCCCAAGATATCCCCTTCAGATAGACAAAAAACATTAAATAACATACCAGAGGGCCTACCTGGATAGGCCCCAACCGAATACACGCTGACAATATGTGTACGTACTGTAAAACTAATGCCCAAAGGTTAGCGTACACATGACAAAAATTCCAAAAACTTATCGTTCGATAATTAAGCAAACACGAATGAGGGCCACTACGGTATTCGATTCGGTATTCAGGTGATATTCAGCATTCGGTTTACTAGTCGGCACAACCCTATCTGGGGGTGCTCTGCTCGCCTCCCCATAGCGTTGCTTGTCATCCTTCGCCTGGTTTTGCCTTAGTATGGCATCCCTGCTGCGGACAAGCCGCACCGGCTCGGTAGTGGCGCACTTGGGATGCTGCCGTCCACTGCATGATGGTCTCTTGTCCTATGCGGTTGCCTCGATTGCCACTCCTTACTAATGCCCTGCGTCGCAATTGCAATACCTCCAGGCATACCACCGATGGTTGTATTGCACCCAGTGTTGCGCCCCGGCACCATGCTGTGGAGAGAACGCTCTGTGGCCCGCCCACTCGTGGCAGTGAGAGAAGCTTGGGCGCCCCCCCTCCTCGCTGTGTATAAAGGGTTGAAGGTTCCTTTACTCTGTATTGGCACCCACGTGACGCAGTCACGTGCTAATTAATTAATTAATGCCCCCGATTGCCCTGTGTGTATGGGCGCCTGGTCTACGCCCACTAGCTAGTTGCTGCCGAGGCGTGTCACCTTGCATGGAATGGGGGCTCTCTTGCCAGCATGACCTTCTTGATGGCCCAATAGTAGAGCTTGCATGTACAGCTTTGTGGCGCCGCGGTTCCTTATACTTGCGCGCGCACACAAAGGGTGTGGCGATGCGTAGGCATGCGAGACCTACGGCTTCGCAAGGCAGCCCGCTCAGATTGTGAAAATGTTGACCTGCCTGCCTGGGGCGTCACCTGCCTTCGAGCTCCCACTCTCAACTGGCTTTTCCTTTCCTTGCCCGGCCGTCATCCACTCTAATGCTAATGCTGGTGGCGTCGGTGCCGGTGCTGCAGATCGCCACCAAGGAGCTGCGCGAGGGGAAGGTGCCCTTCACCATCCGCCGCTACCTCCCCGATGGCAGGTGCGTGGTGTGGCTGGCACGTGTCCTTATAATGACCACCATATCGTCACTATTCTCTCGAGAGCGCTACTCCACCACTATCCCATCACAGCTCCACGTCCGCGTGCCCATGCTGGCAAGTGAGCACGTTGTGCTGAGTCACGGGGGTGAAGCACCCGTGTGGCATGACCCCGTGGCATGTGGCGGGCCAGTTGGGAGGGACGCCGTATGATCGGGAGCGGGATGAGGGTATGATGCTGAGCAGGATGATCAATGGTAGCTGGTTTTGATGCTAAGGGGCACCAAGTCCAATCATCGTTACACGTCGAGATTTGGTGTTATAGGCTACCTTGGCACCGGGGCAGTGTAGTTGGCTCTTTGGAGCGCCAGCTGCATGGGGTTTTGGGTAGCTTGCATTCATGGCGTGAGTACCAGTGGCTTTTATGTTGTCATCATTAGTGTACGCTGAATCGCCATTTCCCGGCCCTGGTGGGCGTTGTTTGAATGGGTGTTGGATTACTTAATCATGTTACAGTAGCGGCGGTGTTTTTCGGGCTTTTAGGCATGTGAAGGGATCCTTTCCCTGGCGGCCACATGGCACACATGTGGACAGCGCCGCGGGGTGAGCTTAACACGTCTTCTTTGTTGAAGGTGCGGAGCTGTGAGGCGGCAGTAGTCATGGGACCGATTTGACATGGTTGTCGTCACATTTATTGAAGTAAAATGCATGGCCGACTGCATCTTGTTGGCTACCGAACGCTTGTGTCTGCTAACGCCTGCTGGCCTGCAAGCAGCTATGAGGACTGGGGCGTGAACGAGCTCATCATCGAAGACAGGGAGAGGCGGCGGATGTAAGGTCGAAGCTGCGCCCCAAGATTTATAGGTCAAGCCAGGGAGTGCGCTAGATCCATTAGACAATTTGTTTTGGGTCTCTACGTTGGCTAAGCGACTGAGGACACTCCAAGGAGTCTGCAGCATTTACAGTCGGTAGCTTAGATCCTCTGAACCTCTTCTTAGCAATTTGGTTGGGATCTCAATCAGGCAACCAACTTTTCAATGTTGCAGCGTGAACTATTTTGCTGTACTCAAAAGGCATGGAGGTCAAATATTTATAGATGCTGGCATGCTTCCAGGCAAGTGCCAGGGCAAGTCTGTGTCCAGGCATGGTATGTCCGCACATGGGGCATGCATGGCACGATAGGCAAATACCTTTGTACACCTGTAAATCGTGGCCTTTTTAAAGGTAGTGATGCACAGGAAGTAACTGAATTTCTATGCAACATTTCAATGATGTACCAATTGTTCATGTCCGGTGTTAATTACATAGAAGTTTGGCCGGTCTACAACGCCAGTCATGATGCCGCATACACTCATGGCTATTGTCAAACAGACAACTGGTCAGCGCAGGCCAGAATTATCAAAAAGATAACCAACGCAGAATTATATCAGAATAGATGAGTACCCTGTTTCTTAATGTATTAATTGGTCGGTGCCACATGTGCGCAGCCATGCTTGTGCGAGGTGTTGACATTGATCAAGGAGATAACCAGCGCAGGCCAGAAATCGGGAGAATGCTGACCATGGTAGCTCGAGCCTGCTGTTATCTTGTCCGCGTTTTCGAGTAATTCAGGATGATGAATATGAATTTGGAGATGGAAATGTGTAGCCTTGTGCAGTTATTGAAATTATGGCTGGCTTACGTGTAGAGCGACTAGATGACCTAGCCGGTGGGGCCGGAAACAGCTTGCTTGATCAGGGCATGTGTTTCGAGCCTAAAGTTCTGGCTGGGAGTGTTGTCGCCTACCGTGCAGAAGCCTCCCCCCTTGGCCCCATGCGCGGTCTAAATGCATATCCACTGCAATTACCATGCGGGCAAAGACCAAATATAAATTCAGGGAACCAAATAACATGGCTCTATGCCTCCCTAGCATAGTCAAACAAGGTCAGCCAAGCTCTGAAGTAGGCCTCCCTTTTCACCCCCCCTCGCGAGCAGCCTCAACGCGAGCGACAAAGAAAGGAGGGGTCATGAAGAAACAAGCGCACAGGCTGCGCTGTCCAAAGGGAAAAAAAAAAATAAAAAAAATGGGGTGATACCCCCCCCCCAACCCTCAGCTGGGTGCAAGAAGAAGACCATGCTTTTCATTTTTCAAGGATAAGCAATAACCCTGACATGCATGCTTTTAAAGGCTTAGCAATAACCCCTTCAATGGCTTTTTACAGGGAAAAGCCTAACCTCTTCAGATGCTTTTGAAGGCTAAGCAATAACCTCTTTCCACCACTAGGCCGGTAGG
This sequence comes from Mesostigma viride, assembly GCA_009746045.1. Taxonomy (NCBI): domain Eukaryota; kingdom Viridiplantae; phylum Streptophyta; class Mesostigmatophyceae; order Mesostigmatales; family Mesostigmataceae; genus Mesostigma; species Mesostigma viride. The sequence goes on along the minus strand of RPFO01000299.1, from coordinate 822,638 downwards.
CCTGACTCCTAACAAGGTTGTTCGTTCAGTTATGGAAAATGATGTGTGGGCTCTGCCCCACTGGCAGCCACCCGTTGCAAGAGCAGTTCCTACCGACCTTTATGACATAACGCTTAGCAAGATTTTGTTATTCACAAATAAAATTGAGAATACATTTTAGCCAAAACCAATGTTCATCAACAAGAAAGACTGGCTAATTCCAGCCCCTGGCCTGCCTAGCTTCGAGCAAACAAGTCCGGCATGTCCAATACCATGAACATCCGCTACCCGCTCTCCTTACGGAAGTTGGCCTTGTCCGGATGTATGCCAACACCCAGCCAACCGCTCTCACCCTAAGCTACCGACAGTGCCCAGGCGAATCTACCATACTGGCAGTCCCTGCGACGACTGTCCTCGAGACAAATCCAAAAAGTATGCCTATCTCGCCTCGACCCATGAAAACAATCTCGCAACCATCACGGAGGTTGCGGCCGGGTTGTTCTACTAGTTAATCACATGAAGACAACTGCGTCGTTGTGAAGTGAAAACTGAACGAACAACGACCACAATGGCCGACTGTTCATCCTTTTAACCTGCGCAAGCTAACCTTTCCAACATGACATCAGCCAGTGACGACCAAAATACGCTGAACAAGGTGCCGCAAATCTAGCATGCGCTTTTTAACGTTAGATCAGGTGCTTGCCTGACACAAACCAAATCTCATGAACAAATCTGTCCAAGCACAAGCTAAACAACTTGTAGATATTTTGCAACACTAAAAAGCGCTGCCGCAATCAGAAATTAACCAGGCGAAATTGCCGGCCATCTCAGGCACCGCTGCTCAAAGCGTGCTGACCGTTCGCGACGTTTCACGTGTAGCCCTGGTCGTTCTCCACAAAGTCTGGTGTCCCTCGCTGTAGTCCTGGCAGAGCACGTGATCACTGGGCCGGCAGCCAGCCCAACATGCCTGGCCTGCCTTAGTGGCGCGCGCCAGCGCCTGGACTGCCCTGGTGACGACCGGTAGCCCAAATCCCCCCTTAGCCCACTGCCGCCAATGCGAACGCACTCGCACTTGGACGAATTCAGAAGATCCGCCGACGATTCAGCGGACGCGTGATTCCGCGGCGCGGCGCCAAGACAAAGCGGTAAAGTAAACCGCATAGGTTCCACGGACGTAAAAGTCACGTCACAATAGTTTACCCGCGCGTAATTAAGAACGTAATGGACCGGCACGCGACAGCTGTCGCCTACCGTGCAGAAGCCTCCCCCCTTGGCCCCATGCGCGGTCTAAATGCATATCCACTGCAATTACCATGCGGGCAAAGACCAAATATAAACTCAGGGAACCAAATAACATGGCTCTATGCCTCCCTAGCATAGTCAAACAAGGTCAGCCAAGCTCTGAAGTAGGCCTCCCTTTTCACCCCCCTCGCGAGCAGCCTCAACGCGAGCGACAAAGAAAGGAGGGGTCATGAAGAAACAAGCGCACAGGCTGCGCTGTCCAAAGGGAAAAAAAAAAAAAAATGGGGTGATACCCCCCCCCCAACCCTCAGCTGGGTGCAAGAAGAAGACCATGCTTTTCATTTTTCAAGGATAAGCAATAACCCTGACATGCATGCTTTTAAAGGCTTAGCAATAACCCCTTCAATGGCTTTTTACAGGGAAAAGCCTAACCTCTTCAGATGCTTTTGAAGGCTAAGCAATAACCTCTTTCCACCACTAGGCCGGTAGGCCTGACTCCTAACAAGGTTGTTCGTTCAGTTACAGAAGATGATGTGTGGGCTCTGCCCCACTGGCAGCCACCCGTTGCAAGAGCAGTTCCTACCGACCTTTATGACATAACGCTTAACAAGATTTTGTTATTCACAAATAAAATTGAGAATACATTTTAGCCGAAACCAATGTTCATCAACAAGAAAGACTGGCTAATTCCAGCCCCTGGCCTGCCTAGCTTCGAGCAAACAAGTCCGGCATGTCCAATACCATGAACATCCGCTACCCGCTCTCCTTACGGAAGTTGGCCTTGTCCGGATGTATGCCAACACCCAGCCAACCGCTCTCACCCTAAGCTACCGACAGTGCCCAGGCGAATCTACCATACTGGCAGTCCCTGCGACGACTGTCCTCGAGACAAATCCAAAAAGGCTTAACTTGTATGCCTATCTCGCCTCGACCCATGAAAACAATCTCGCAACCATCACGGAGGTTGCGGCCGGGTTGTTCTACTAGTTAATCACATGAAGACAACTGCGTCGTTGTGAAGTGAAAACTGAACGAACAACGACCACAATGGCCGACTGTTCATCCTTTTAACCTGCGCAAGCTAACCTTTCCAACATGACATCAGCCAGTGACGACCAAAATACGCTGAACAAGGTGCCGCAAATCTAGCATGCGCTTTTTAACGTTAGATCAGGTGCTTGCCTGACACAAACCAAATCTCATGAACAAATCTGTCCAAGCACAAGCTAAACAACTTGTAGATATTTTGCAACACTAAAAAGCGCTGCCGCAATCAGAAATTAACCAGGCTAAATTGCCGGCCATCTCAGGCACCGCTGCTCAAAGCGTGCTGACCGTTCGCGACGTTTCACGTGTAGCCCTGGTCGTTCTCCACAAAGTCTGGTGCCCCTCGTTGTAGTCCTGGCAGAGCACGTGATCACTGGCCCGGCAGCCAGCCCAACATGCCTGGCCTGCCTTAGTGGCGCGCGCCAGCGCCTGGACTGCCCTGGTGACGACCGGTAGCCCAAATCCCCCCTTAGCCCACTGCCGCAAATGCGAACGCACTCGCACTTGGACGAATTCAGAAGATCCGCCGACGATTCAGCGGACGCGTGATTCCGCGGCGCGGCGCCAAGACAAAGCGGACGTTAAGTAAACCGCATAGGTTCCACGGACGTAAAAGTCACGTCACAATAGTTTACCCGCGCGTAATTAAGAACGTAATGGACCGGCACGCGACAGTGTCGAGTGGTGAGCACCATTGCTGCGATTGCTCTCCCACCATTTATGAGGAAGTACCCGTAAATGGAAAACCACAGAGGTGTTGATATGAACATTAAATCAAAATTAAATTAAACTACAACATGACTCCGTGGGGAGATCATGTAGCACATATTCCCTTGCTGAATGGATGGAGGTGGGCGGAGCCGCGAGACCGAACTAAGGTGACTCTAAGCTAATCTAATCCAGAAAACCCTAGCCACTCTACTCAGCAAAGCGCCCCTTCCTCTTGGGGGGGGGGGGGGGCTTGCCCACAGGGGCTGGCGTGTGAGCCCAGGTGGAGCTAGAATCGTCTGCCACCTCTTCTTGTCCTGCATAGCAGTCCAAGCAAGAGAGAGGGAGTACGTGTTAATGCGGTGTTCAAACTGATATTCTGGGACGTTAGCTAGGTCGGCCAGCAACACCTGAGTGTAGTTCATGGCAGGTTTACCCAGCTTTCTAGGAATGTCCTTGGGGCCAGGCTGGCCAGGTCAGGATATGCCGCCCTGGTTGGCCAAGCCGCTGGGGGCCGGCCAGACCAAGGGCGGTGTCTACCTGACTGGCCTGGCCTGGCCCCAAAGACATTCTAGAAAGCTGGGTAAACCTGCCATGAACTACACACAGATGTTGCTGGCCGACCTAGTGGTCCCAGCTCAGTTTGAACACCGCATTCACCCCTCTATCTTGCTTGGACTGCTATATCGGCAGCTAGAACAAGAAGAGGTGGCAGAAGATTGTCCAGGCTCACACGCCAGCCCCTGTGGGAAAGCCCCCTCCCCCCAAGCGGAAGGGGCGCTTTGCTGAGTAGTAGAGTAGTTATATGGACAAGGGTATGTATGGGTATCACTATCGCTTCGTCTTTCTAAGACACACAAAGGCTGATATAATTTTCTGAATCTATTACGCAATATATGACGAGCAAACGCCCCTTGACGCAACGCAGCATAGTGGATGCGCTTGGCCATGAAAATACGTCTGCAGCTCAGGCTGCAGCTTCGCCCTCAGGTCCGGCAGCCGCAGCGGTGACATTAGTCGCGCACTGGTGGTCGCCCCGAACCCTCCCGGGCTCACTGCATCGCCATCGGCATCGCCTGACCCTAAACGCACCCGCTCCGCCGACAAAACAGGAGGGTCTTCACGCCCCTCAGAACCGCGCTTTCGGCCCCAACCTTTCCAGGTCGATGGTCACGACTGGACCAACATGTCCCCGGCCGATGCTCTGCACTGCATCTTCTTCGGGGACTACGCCTCGCTTTATGACCTGTGCGGCCTCCATCTCCACGACATCAACCGCGTCGTCTGCACCGACGGCAACCGCTGGACCAACATCAGCATGCTGTTCGGGTGCCCCCGCCCCCAACTCCAGCATGCCATCCTCACTCTCCCTTCTCCAGCGCTCGGACGGCGAGATCTGGGCTCCATCCATCTCCGCCCCCACCCTTCGTTCCATCCTTACGGAAGCCTTTCAGCAGCACGTGACCCCCCTTGCCGCCGATGTGGCAGCAATGGGGGGCATGCACGCTGGCTGTACTGAACTTCCTCACCTCTCCACCACCGCCGACTCCACCTCCACTGCCATTTCCGCCTCCACTGCCGACATCAAAGCCCAGCTCCTCGACCTCGACCAATGCCTTCAAGCCACCGCCACCGCCCTTGAGTGCTTGCATGACACCGCCGGCCTCACCGCCCAGGCGGCCGGTGAAGGACATCGCCGCCCAGCTGGCACCTGCTGGCCCGGCCGGCGATGCTCCCTCCACCTGGGCGGACTTGCTTAAGCACCACACCACCTCCACCACCTCCACCATCGCGGCACAACTCAAGCAACAAGCCCTCGACCTTCGCGAGGAGGCCGACATCACCAAGCGCAGCGCCGCAGCCACAATGTCATCGTCAAGCACCTCGACCAGCCGGCAGGTGAGACCTCCGCGAGCCTTCTCGAGGCATTTAAGCGCGCCATTTTTGCCCCCATGCAACCGTCACTGGTGAGCTGCGGATGTCGGCTGTCCGCCTCCCGGCCCGCGCGCGGGGTAAGGCTGGCCCGGCACCCGTGCTCCTCTGACACCTTCAAGTACTGTCATGGCGGACAAGCTGGCGTTCCTTAAATGCCGCAAGAAGCTCTCGGAGACTCGCTTCACGCTGGACGACGACTTGACCCTGGCCCAGCAACAGCGGCCCGACGCGAGCTATGGCCGACCTACCAGCTCCGGCAGAGCGCAAGGGGGAAGCCGGTATACTGGAGGGGGGCGGTCATCAACGTTGACCACAAGCCCTGGCAGGCCCCTCCTGCCACCTCAGACTAGGGAATCCAATATATACCAGCAGTGTAGATCAGTTAGTCAGGCTTAGCCTAGCATGTCGGCCCACGCGCATGTGCGCCCGCATAGTGGCCCCCATGGATAATGCCTTCAGAATTTAGCCAAGAAATGCCTATAATGGGACCCCCATGGGTGTTGCATTAAGAATTTATCCATGCTATGCCTATGCAGAGAGATGCTCTCTGTCGAGAAGCCATGCCCTAGCTCTTGTATAGCCATGATGATCTTCCCCACCTATGACGGGCTCCCCTTAGCTGGGAGTTGCCCGAGACTCTGGGTGGTGCAGGTGCCCTAGTGCACCTAGAGCAAGTGTTGTTTACATTCCCGACCCTTGCAGGAAGTAGCCTAGAATGTAGTATAGGCCATCTGCCCCTTCTCAAGGGCTATGTGCTACAGATACTCCCAACGGAGTTATGTTCCTAATTAATTAATGAATTAATGGACAAGGCCAAGTGGGCCCACACAGTACAGGCGCTCTTCGCTACTCGCCGTCTGGTGGAGGAACTGCAACGCCTTCAGCCTGGTGAGTCCCCTTTGCACCTTGTGCTGGTGGACTTCATCAAAGCCTTCGATTCGGTTTAATTCTGGCCTGCGCTTTGGGACATCCTCGAGCTGTTCCGGATCCCCCGGCGCCCCCTCATTGCTGTCATCCGCAACCTGTATGAAGGGTCCACCACTTCGGTGCGCACTTCTTACAGGACCACGCCACCATGCCCTTTCAGAAGGGTGTGTGGCAGGGCTGCGTGCTGTCGCCCTACCTGTTCATTATTGTGGTCGAATACGTAATGATTCAGGCGCGCAAGCGATTTGCCCGCATCGTGGTTAGGGAACCAGGGGTGCAGGTTGCTAACCACTTCTGGCATGGCGGAGCGGAAACGGATATTCGGCTGGCGGACATCATCTACGCAGAGGACACCACACTCTTCGAGGACACCGGGCACGTGCAGACATGGGCTTGCCTGCCTGGCTATCGAGGCCCGTGGCAGTGGGGCTTGAGGTCTGACAGCAAGAAGACAGAGGCCCTGGCGGTTGGGCTCATGCACCCACTCGTGAACCGCCACCCCTCTATCTCCTAGATGGCTCTCGAGTCCTGTATCGGGACCGCGTCAAGCTGCTGGGCAGCCTGCTTCCCCGCTGCGAGGTTGATGTGGACCATCGCATCTCCCTCGCCTGGCACGCTTTACGCCAGTACCGGGCCCTGTGGCGCAAGCCCCTGGGCAAGATCGAGAAACAGGACCTGTTTAAGGTCATCGTCCTTCCTGTTGACCTGTTCTCACGTATGGGGCTGAGACGTGGACCCTCACCGCCGACCTGGCCCGCAAGCTGGACGGCGCGGTCACCAACATGCTGCGATCCATTTTCAGAGTAGGATATGCTGCTCATGTCCGCAATGAGGACCTGTACCAGGGCATGCCATATATCACCAGCACCATCACTTGAGCAGCGGCGCCTGCAGCTAGTAGGGCACCTAGCTCGCACCAACCATGCAGGTAGACACCTCACGTGGCCCCCCCGCGGGACTGCGACCAGCGCTCAGCCTGGCCGGCACCTCCTGACGTGGCCCGGGCCCCGTGATGTTAGACGCCGCAAGGCCCGCAGTCCTTCAAAGAACAGCTAGTAGAGGCCATGGGGGGCCTAGGCCTCTCCGTGATTTGGAAGAAGATGATGGACAAGGCCAAGTGGGCCCAGGTCATAGAGGACAACGAGCCCCCCCCTGTGGGGAAGCGCCCGCGTGTGCAAACCTGCGGGAGGCACGCCAGACAGCTCCCCTAGGGTAGCGTGATGCTGTTTAGATGGATGTTGTAGTTAGAGATGCTGTAATTAGATAGATGTTGTAGGTAGCTGATGTAGATAGATTAGACCGGTAGGACTGCTTGCACCCATCCATCCATCCACCGGGGTTAATGCTCCGGCCGTGACTCCCCAACGGGAGCACGAGTCTAATTAATTAATTAATTATAAGTGGGCCCAGGTCATAGAGGACAACGAGCCCCCTCCCGCACGTGGGGAAGCGCCCGCGTGTGCAAACACACGGGAAGCACGCCAGACAGGTCCCCTAGGGTAGAGTTGATGTTGATAGATTTTGTAGATCTATAGATGTTGTTGATAGCTGTGGTAGATAGATTAGACCGGTACTAGGACTGTTTGCACCCATCCATCCATCCATCGGGGTTAATGCTCCGTGACTCCCCAACGGGGGCACGAGTCTAATTAATTAATTAATGTACGCGTTCCCTCTTTTCCTTCTTAGTCAGTTTGGTTGTTTATGTTTTTGTGGTGTGTGTAATATGTGTGTTCTGATCAGACACTCCGCAAAGGTGAAAACCTTTGCGTTCAGTAATATGTGTGTACACGTGTTTTCCCTATCAACCTTTCGTGTTACCCTCTGTCTCCCTCCACTTGCAGGTCTTCCTAGAGATAGCCATGCGGCTCCCGCGGCCTTCGCGTCTTTCCTCTCAGACAACTACCCTAGTCCTTCCACTGTGGTAGTCGACTGTTTGCACCCACATCCATCCATCGGGGTTAATGCTCCGTGACTCCCCAACGGGAGCACGAGTCTAATTAATTAATTAATTTCACCGCTGCGTTGGGTCGCCATGCGTCCAGGCATAGTTGTCTCACTTCATATCCATTGACATCCTGAACGACGCGAAAACGCGGAATTATAAGATTACGGCAGGCTCGAGCTACCATGATCAGGATTCTGCCGATCTCTGGCCTGCGCTGACCAGTTGTCTGCTTGATAGTTTGCGTGCAATATTAGCTCGAGGCCCTACTTGAGGCCCATCATTTGTTGGATCGCCATGCGTCTAGGCAAAGGTGTCTCACTTCATAATAAATAGCTAGACTAGCTGTGGACATATTTCAAGAATTAAATTAAATTAAATTATAACATGACTCCGTTGGGAGATCATGTAGCACATATGATTCCTGTGGATGGATGGGGGGGAAACAACCTGCCGTAAAACCGAACTTATCTAACTCTTAGCTAATCTAATCTAGAAAACCCTACCTATTCTACTCAGCAAAGCGCCCCTTCCGCTTGGGGGGAGGGGGCCTGCCCACAGGGGCGGGCGTATGAGCCGGGACAATTAATATTTAATGGTCTTCCACCTCTTCTTGTCCTGCATAGCAGTCCAAGCAAGAGAGACGGAGTGAATGCGATGTTCAAACTGAGCTGGGACCACTAGGTCAGCCATCAACTGCTGTGGGTAGGTCATGACATGTTTGCCTACCTTCTAATTAGGAATGTCCTTGGGGCCAGGCCAGATCAGGATACATGCCGCCCTGGCTGGCCAAGCCGCTGGGGGCCGGCCAGACCGAGGTCGGTGTCTACCTGGCTGGTGCGAGCAAGATGTCCTATACAAATGCTATCCTACGCTGTCTGATCTCGTCCGAAATGCGAGGCATGCCCTGGTACAAAGATTCTAAAGACCTATGCGTGGAAAACCCTACATTCAGGGCCTGACGGAGCATCCTGGTTACCGTGCCGTTTAGCATGGCCGCCAGCGTGTCCGTGAGCGTCCATGCCTCAGCGCCATACGTGAGCACCGTGAGGACCAGGACCTTGAGGAGCAGGCGCTTGCGGTGCTCGCCGAGGGCCTTCGAGTGCCAGTAGGTTTTGATTTGTGGACATATGTTGTCTCCAAGGATACACATTTCCATCACCATTCATCTTCATCATCCTGAACGACTCGAACACGCGGACAAGATAACGGCAGGCTCGAGCTACCATGGTCCGGATTCTCCCGATTTCTGGCCTGCGCTGGTTGTCTCCTTGATATGTTGTCTCCTTGATACATGTACACATTGACGTCTTGGCCGGAGACGCCCACGAAATCTTAATTTGGGAAACTCCTTGATATCTTAATTGGCGAATTCGAACAGTGCTCCGTGGTCCCCCAACGGGAGCACGAGACTAATTAATTAATTAATTAATTAATTAATTAATTAATTAGTCAGATCAGTCAGATATTCATACATTGCATTAGTTGTCGCACACAACTGCACATATACGCCCCTTATTATTTTCTGGACCTCCCTTCTGCAGCTACCAAAGGAAGTACATTATTGAAAACTGATGTTGTTGGCCCGCTCCGCATACCTGCAAACAATGACTTGATCTTCCACTCATAGCCCCCTAAGAGGAAAGAACTTGACACTTGGTTTGTCCATGCTTGTTGGTCCCTCCAAAGACCATGCAGACACATGCAGCAGGTCCATCAGCTCAGCACGGACTCTCACAACTGGCACATTATGACACAGAGTGGTGGCACCGTGCAATCCCACCTACCAAAAACCACAAAACGCACCCGACACGGCCATCCAATAGGCACAACCTATGAAAGCACTTTTCTTTTTGCACCGTGTCCTCTTCCATACTACCCTATTCTGAATCAGGACTGCTGCGTATCCGTGCTGGCGCCTCCAGGTCCACCCAGGATGGCATCTGCAGGGAGCTCAATTGTATCGCCCGCCTGCTTTCCTCGCCTAACCGCAGCAGGGCGCCAGCAGACTCCAACAAAAAATATCCTGGCAACAATAACACCCCTGTGTGCTGCGGCAAGCATTCCATGCATGCCCATGCATTCCACATTTCAGGTGTGGCAAGCCAGAATGGTCATGCGCTATTCTCGAGGCCTCATTGAGGGTGGATGCGACTGGTAGGACCCCGATAGCTGTAAACAAGGTGCCAGGGCCCGCGGTTTACAGCACCTCATGACGTGCCCGCCTGATTACTTCCTCATGAGCCATGTGCCAGGCAGCCCACACAACAAGGTCGCCGGTGCATGCCGCGCATGGACCATTGAATGTGCGAATTACATAGCACATGTCAATAGTGCAACTGGGGTCGAGAGCCAGGCCCCTTCACACATCTACTTCCCACGGCCCCTGCCTCCACCAGACTTGCCCCGGCCCCTCCCCCCTCCAGCCCCCCCCCTTCCCCCCCGCCCCCCCCGACCCCTCACCCCGCCCCGCCCCCTGGGTGCGCCCCTGCCCCGCCCCCTGGCCCCATCCCCCCTGCCCGCGGGGCGCGACCGGGTGCTGCTGCGCTCGCCCCATGCGGCCGGCTGGAGCGTCTCCGGTAGTTCCACCAGTGAGTTGACGCACTTGCGGTAGCTGAAGTCCACCTTGGTGCCGTCAGTGCGGATGATGAAGTAGCAGGGCGAGTCGTGCTCGGGGTGCACGCGAATCTGGAACGCGCGCACACCTGGCCCGATCTTGCCGGCCGCGTCCACGTGTCCCTTCTTGAGCAGATCCAGAACCACCTGGTGCTCGTACTGCGGGCGGCAGCAGTCAGGGCAAAGGTGGCCAGGGCAAGCGCTAAGGGAAGAAGATAAGATAGATTGAAGATAAAACAGGCAGAATACGGCATGTGTGCTGAGAGATCAATGCGTGGCGGAATGCGTGCAGCCCTCGGAAACGCCTGCATTGTGCAAAGCAGCCTGCAACACTCCGCAGCAGCCGGCGCCGAACAAATTCGGGCTCCGCGCTTCCTTGCTGCCCATAACACTACACAACATTCTTATGAAACTTCTTTGGGGCCACGACCGGGGTTACTACCCAGAAACGGACAAAGATAGCAGCAGCTCAATAAGGCAGTTCATGACGCAGTTACGGTAACAGTAATCGGAACCACTAATAATCATGATCATACGCCCGCCAAGTTGGAGAGTCAAACCTATTTCAGAAACATGCACTACTAAGGGGAAAAGGTTTGATTTACTTGCGCAAGAGCAAATTTCATAATTAAAAACGAACCTCGTTTAGATCCTGGTTTGGGGGATACTTGACAAGCAAGTCGTGGAAGTAACTGTACATCGACCTCGCCTTCTTGAAAATTTTTGGACCCAATTGAATTGGTTCCATCGTCTTCTGCTTTTTCGCTTCATCCTCTCCATCTTTTTCTCCATCACCTTCTTTTTCTTCTTCGTCATTGTCGGAAGTCTCCTGGCCCTCACCGTCCGACGCTTTCCGCTTTTTCGTCGGTGATTCATCTGCCGTCTCAGCCTTCCCACCTGCATCCTTCACGGCAGCATCATCATTGGAGCCGCCATCAACCTTCTCATCCACATTGCTAGCAGGCTTTTCCTCCGTGACCTCCATCTCCGCTTTTAAGGCGCTTGAATCTTCCCCACGTGCGGCCGCCATTATTTTATTGCCTGCACGACTCTTGTAGCAGCTTTGCGGCACGTTCACCTGCCTGACTTTGCTCACGCCTTCCTTGCCACGCTCGGCAGCATAAACTTTCATTCCAGAAATGGTACGAAATCCCGTACTTAGAGGCGTTAGAGCAGGACCAGTGACTTACAGCCATGCTACTGTATTTGGGGGCCCAATACCGCCACCGCCAGGTCGAAATGTCCGGCCCCCATATTGAACTCAGGGTCCAATGCCAACCGCCGGAATGAAACTTGCTGGCCCCCAGTATGCTAGCGCCCCCCTGGGGCGCCGCCACCGGTGCGCCGACAGCCGGCCCCCATATGCCCCCCCCCAACGCGCTGAATTCGTGTTCAGTGACCAGATCACACTTTGATCCGGGAGCAAAATGATTGGCTGTACGTTACGAACAAAAAACGAAATTTTAGTATCTAAGTTCCGCAGCGCTTGCTGAATTTGCTCCCTTTCCAAGGCCCGCTGACAATACTTGAGAAATTCACCAATGGAATTTGGGACGCACTTATTATCGTAATAATGTAACCCTTTGAGGGTGACGTCCGCTTGGCACTCAACCATGCTGGAATAATCCGGAACAAAATGTGTGCACGTATTCCTATGCCCCCTAAACGCCGCTTATTCCTAGTGCAGCTGGAAACACCCGCCGAAGTCCAAACACTGCAGACGAGCACTTGCCACGTGGCAAATCCCCTTTGGCAGTAGGCTCGCCATATGGGGGCCATGACCACCCGCCGGCAGGCTATTTCAGCCGCAGCCCCTATATAAATATAGGGGCCAGACCAATGCAGCCACCGGCAGCCTTGGGGCCAGACCCTAGTACCCGTGAAATTTTGGCTGGGCATGTCACTGGTCCTGTTAGAGCGCCCTTGATGCTGCAGCTGAATCGGGCTTGACGAGAGCTGTCGAATGCCGTATACAGTAGAAGTCCGTCAGAGTAGGAGGGGCTGGGCTGCCAGCCTAATTCTACCGTTAAGTTACGTTCCCGTCTTCCCGATTCAAGTTACGACGCCCAGAATTAGGCGGCGATCGTAACTTAACGCGGGAATGACTTTAATGGATGAGAAACTGGAAAATGGGGAAAGCGAGCGTGCGCCAGCAAACAGGACGGTATTCACGCAGGAAAAATCGACAAATATAATAATTGCCTCAGCAGTGCTGCAGCCAATTGCATACAAAATTCTTTCGTAAGCAGCGAAGCGTGTCTGTCATAACGCAATCAATGTGTACAGTGTCGAGCCTGCTTTAGCGTTCGAGCCTGTTTAAGCTGGAAAGCCATCAAAGGGCTGCTGAATCCGAGGGGCTAGTGCTCACAGTGAACTACAGCCAATGATCGATGTATTGCAACATGCTCACCAGAAATAACATTTATTTTCCTCGTATATGAGAAAATCAGTGTGGGGTATGGTTCACGTGAAGGCACTTTGCTGCTACCCGCATGCCATGCTATTTCGGCCTTGGTAACGGTGGAGGTGACGCACCTGGGTAATTAGGCATGCGTTGCTGGTGCAGCTAGCGTCATCACCCTGTCAGACTTTGTGCTCAGCAGCCAGCCATGAAGCTTGATAAAGAAGCCATCGCTTGCATGGGCATCGGAAGAGTTTGCAAGGACAACGTAAGTGGCGACGAGTTGAACCCACCTGTCCTTGCGCAATAACTTGGTGGCTTGGAATGCACACGAACGAAAATTTGCACTACACACCACTTTTGTCTCTGGACTTATATCTTTATGTGTTTGCTCTAGAGGCTCTCCCACGCAGTATGTTAGCGTTAGGAGTCACCATCAGCTGTCACTCGCGCCGTTGCCACGAGTCTCAGTTTGGTCAAGTAGGCTGCGCCGTGCCCTTGCCTTCTTGATCAGCCCATGTCGCATGCCTCAGCGCCTGCCTCGCCCCTAACCCTGCCTCAGTCAACCTTTTATCGACCGCAGATACTGGTTTGCGAACAGCCGCGATCCTGCCTCACGCGCCTGCCACCCTGTTGCTGTTCGATGCATCTTGTCTGCATCGGCCATGCATGCATTCGCGCTCTCCCACACACTCTTGTGGAGGCAGTACTTGCATCTCACTGTTTGCATGGTATCCCTTGCAATATTACTCCTTCCATGTTAACACTTGCACGTTGACACTTGCATGTCTACACTTGCGTCCGCTCGTGCACCACCGTCATGGCCCTTACTCTCCCACGCCCGCCCATGCATGTGGATGCTGCGTGTCGCCCATGCATGTGGTTGCTGCGTGTCACCCATGCATGTGGTTGCTGCGTGTTGCCCATGCACGTGGTTGCTGCGTGTCGCCCATGCATGTGGTTGCTGCGTGTCGCCCATGCATGTGGTTGCTGCGTGTCGCCCATGCATGTGGTTGCTGCGTGTCGCCCATGCATGTGGTTGCTGCGTGTCGCCCATGCATGTGGTTGCTGCGTGTCGCCCATGCATGTGGTTGCTGCGTGTTGCCCATGCATGTGGTTGCTGCGTGTCGCCCATGCATGTGGTTGCTGCGTGTCGCCCATGCATGTGGTTGCTGCGTGTTGCCCATGCACGTGGTTGCTGCGTGTTGCCCATGCACGTGGTTGCTGCGTGTCGCCCATGTGGTTGCTGCGTGTCGCCCATGCATGTGGTTGCTGCGTGTCGCCCATGCATGTGGTTGCTGCGTGTTGCCCATGCACGTGGTTGCTGCGTGTCGCCCATGCATGTGGTTGCTGCGTGTCACCCATGCATGTGGTTGCTGCGTGTCGCCCATGCATGTGGTTGCTGCGTGTCACCCATGCATGTGGTTGCTGCGTGTCGCCCATGCATGTGGTTGCTGCGTGTTGCCCATGCACGTGGTTGCTGCATGTTGCCCATGCACGTGGTTGCTGCGTGTCGCCCATGCACGTGGTTGCTGCGTGTCGCCCATGCATGTGGTTGCTGCATGTTGCCCATGCATGTGGTTGCTGCGTGTCGCCCATGCACGTGGTTGCTGCGTGTTGCCCATGCACGTGGTTGCTGCGTGTCGCCCATGCATGTGGTTGCTGCGTGTCGCCCATGCATGTGGTTGCTGCATGTTGCCCATGCATGTGGTTGCTGCGTGTCGCCCATGCATGTGGTTGCTGCGTGTCGCCCATGCATGTGGTTGCTGCGTGTCGCCCATGCACGTGGTTGCTGCGTGTCGCCCATGCACGTGGTTGCTGCGTGTTGCCCATGCATGTGGTTGCTGCGTGTCGCCCATGCATGTGGTTGCTGCGTGTCGCCCATGCATGTGGTTGCTGCGTGTCGCCCATGCACGTGGTTGCTGCGTGTTGCCCATGCTGCGTGTCGCCCATGCATGTGGTTGCTGCGTGTCGCCCATGCATGTGGTTGCTGCGTGTCGCCCATGCATGTGGTTGCTGCGTGTCGCCCATGCATGTGGTTGCTGCGTGTCGCCCATGCACGTGGTTGCTGCGTGTCGCCCATGCATGTGGTTGCTGCGTGTCGCCCATGCATGTGGTTGCTGCGTGTCGCCCATGCATGTGGTTGCTGCGTGTCGCCCATGCATGTGGTTGCTGCGTGTCGCCCATGCATGTGGTTGCTGCGTGTCGCCCATGCACGTGGTTGCTGCGTGTCGCCCATGCACGTGGTTGCTGCGTGTTGCCCATGCACGTGGTTGCTGCGTGTTGCCCATGCACGTGGTTGCTGCGTGTCGCCCATGCACGTGGTTGCTGCGTGTCGCCCATGCATGTGGTTGCTGCGTGTCGCCCATGCATGTGGATGCTGCGTGTCGCCCATGCACGTGGTTGCTGCGTGTCGCCCATGCATGTGGTTGCTGCGTGTCGCCCATGCACGTGGTTGCTGCGTGTTGCCCATGCACGTGGTTGCTGCGTGTCGCCCATGCACGTGGTTGCTGCGTGTCGCCCATGCACGTGGTTGCTGCGTGTCGCCCATGCATGTGGTTGCTGCGTGTCGCCCATGCATGTGGTTGCTGCGTGTTGCCCATGCACGTGGTTGCTGCGTGTCGCCCATGCATGTGGTTGCTGCGTGTCGCCCATGCACGTGGTTGCTGCGTGTCGCCCATGCATGTGGTTGCTGCGTGTCGCCCATGCATGTGGTTGCTGCGTGTTGCCCATGCACGTGGTTGCTGCGTGTTGCCCATGCACGTGGTTGCTGCGTGTCGCCCATGCACGTGGTTGCTGCGTGTCGCCCATGCACGTGGTTGCTGCGTGTCGCCCATGCATGTGGTTGCTGCGTGTCACCCATGCATGTGGTTGCTGCGTGTCGCCCATGCTGCGTGTTGCCCATGCACGTGGTTGCTGCGTGTCGCCCATGCTGCGTGTTGCCCATGCTCGTGGTTGCTGCGTGTCGCCCATGCATGTGGTTGCTGCGTGTCGCCCATGCACGTGGTTGCTGCGTGTTGCCCATGCACGTGGTTGCTGCGTGTCGCCCATGCATGTGGTTGCTGCGTGTCGCCCATGCATGTGGTTGCTGCGTGTCGCCCATGCACGTGGTTGCTGCGTGTCGCCCATGCACGTGGTTGCTGCGTGTCCATGCATGTGGTTGCTGCGTGTCGCCCATGCATGTGGTTGCTGCGTGTTGCCCATGCACGTGGTTGCTGCGTGTCGCCCATGCACGTGGATGCTGCGTGTCGCCCATGCATGTGGTTGCTGCGTGTCGCCCATGCATGTGGTTGCTGCGTGTCGCACATGCATGTGGTTGCTGCATGTCGCCCATGCATGTGGTTGCTGCATGTCGCCCATGCACGTGGTTGCTGCGTGTTGCTGGTTGCTGCGTGTCGCCCATGCACGTGGTTGCTGCGTGTCGCCCATGCATGTGGTTGCTGCGTGTCGCCCATGCATGTGGTTGCTGCGTGTCGCCCATGCATGTGGTTGCTGCGTGTCACCCATGCATGTGGTTGCTGCGTGTCGCCCATGCATGTGGTTGCTGCGTGTCGCCCATGCATGTGGTTGCTGCATGTTGCCCATGCATGTGGTTGCTGCGTGTTGCCCATGCATGTGGTTGCTGCGTGTTGCCCATGCACGTGGTTGCTGCGTGTCGCCCATGCATGTGGTTGCTGCGTGTCGCCCATGCACGTGGTTGCTGCGTGTCGCCCATGCATGTGGTTGCTGCGTGTCGCCCATGCATGTGGTTGCTGCGTGTCGCCCATGCATGTGGTTGCTGCGTGTCGCCCATGCACGTGGTTGCTGCGTGTCGCCCATGCACGTGGTTGCTGCGTGTCGCCCATGCATGTGGTTGCTGCGTGTCCATGCATGTGGTTGCTGCGTGTTGCCCATGCATGTGGTTGCTGCGTGTCGCCCATGCATGTGGTTGCTGCGTGTCGCCCATGCATGTGGTTGCTGCGTGTCGCCCATGCATGTGGTTGCTGCGTGTCGCCCATGCATGTGGTTGCTGCGTGTCACCCATGCACGTGGTTGCTGCGTGTCGCCCATGCATGTGGTTGCTGCGTGTCGCCCATGCATGTGGTTGCTGCGTGTCGCCCATGCATGTGGTTGCTGCGTGTCGCCCATGCATGTGGTTGCTGCGTGTCGCCCATGCATGTGGTTGCTGCGTGTCGCCCATGCACGTGGTTGCTGCGTGTCGCCCATGCATGTGGTTGCTGCGTGTCGCCCATGCACGTGGTTGCTGCGTGTCGCCCATGCATGTGGTTGCTGCGTGTGGCCCATGCACGTGGTTGCTGCGTGTCGCCCATGCACGTGGATGCTGCGTGTTGCCCATGCACGTGGTTGCTGCGTGTCGCCCATGCATGTGGTTGCTGCATGTCGCCCATGCATGTGGTTGCTGCATGTCGCCCATGCATATGGTTGCTGCGTGTCGCCCATGCATGTGGTTGCTGCGTGTCGCCCATGCACGTGGTTGCTGCGTGTCGCCCATGCATGTGGTTGCTGCGTGTCGCCCATGCATGTGGTTGCTGCGTGTCACCCATGCATGTGGTTGCTGCGTGTCGCCCATGCATGTGGTTGCTGCGTGTCGCCCATGCATGTGGTTGCTGCGTGTTGCCCATGCACGTGGTTGCTGCGTGTCGCCCATGCACGTGGTTGCTGCATGTGGTTGCTGCGTGTCGCCCATGCATGTGGTTGCTGCATGTCGCCCATGCATATGGTTGCTGCGTGTCGCCCATGCATGTGGTTGCTGCGTGTCGCCCGTGCATGTGGTTGCTGCGTGTCGCCCATGCATGTGGTTGCTGCATGTCGCCCATGCATGTGGTTGCTGCGTGTCGCCCATGCATGTGGTTGCTGCGTGTCGCCCATGCATGTGGTTGCTGCGTGTTGCCCATGCATGTGGTTGCTGCGTGTCGCCCATGCATGTGGTTGCTGCATGTCGCCCATGCATGTGGTTGCTGCTCGTCGCCGACGGCAGCAAGGGCGCATAAACTCGCTCGACTTCCACCCGCGTGAGAACCAGCTGGTGACGGCCAGTGACGACGCGAGTATACACGTGTACGACACCGCCACCGGCACGTAAGTGGCCACGTGGCTGGCAGTGCCATGGGTGTCATTAACTTGGAGTACCATAGTGTTAGAAATCTTTTTGCGAAATAATTTGTCGAAAAGTGATGTTGGCCACTATGGTATGGGAGCAGGGGCCAGTGTATGTCTTGTAGAGGCTAATATAGGCGCATGCCAAGGTGCGAGAGCTGCTCCTGTGTTGGGCACTGCCTGTTGGACAGCGCTTGTCACCATGGCTTTGTGTTGAAGAGGTCATCGCCGGGCGGCAACAAGACGCTCCTCTCTTGTCGGGGCCAGGGATGATGTTCCTGTTGGTGCTGGCAGGGCCACATGGCGGCTGTCAGGGCTGCAGCGTGTCCCAGGGAGCCTGCAGGTGCACTCTTCTCTTCGCGTACAGGGTGGGCCAAGTTCCTGCCCGTGGTGTGGTATAGAATCAAATAGGAGAATGCGGATGGAATTAGGAGAATGCGGATGGATATTGGATAATGTGTATTGAAGGAGATGAATAGGCGCGGTGTGGTATAGAATCAAATAGGAGAATGCGGATGGATATTGGAGAATGTGTATTGAAGGAGATGAATAGGCGCGCAAGGGGTAGCTTGGCAACCAAATATGCCGGCATGGGTGCCCGCTTGGGTGGCTTCAAACGGCTGCACTGTTGTTTCAGGGGCTTACAGGGAAGGGAGAGGAAGGGGGAGGGCAGGGGAGAAAGGGGTGAATGGGCAGGCTTGTGAGTCAAATGGCTTGTCAAAGTACAGCAGCCGCAAACATGCAATTCCTTCCATTGACCATGTCGATGGGTACTTGGAGTGCACACGGCCATGTTATGCCATGGTGAATATGAATTTAAGAGTCACACGAGTGTAGGGAGGAGCGGCGAACGCAGATCTCGATCACGAGTGCGGATGGGACAGGTCACCCCTGTCCTCCTGTATTGTATCTGCATTCTCACTGCGTGGCACCCGCTGCGACTGCGCTCCCCTCGCATCGCAGGTTGAAGAAGTCCCTCAACAGCAAGAAATACGGCGTGTCCCACATCTGCTTCACGCACCACCCGGAAAACGTCATCCATGCGTCCCGCAACGACTGGGATGGTGCGTGCCCGTGCAACTGCGCAGCAACGGTCTTGAGGCTTGAGGATGAGCTTTAGCATATGTATTATATATTTAGCATCTACATTATATTTAACATCTATGTTATATATTTAGCATCTATTATATATTTAGCATATATATAATGTTTGGATTGGATAACATGGAGCGTGTAGCTGAAGCATCTGCTGTAAGTGTTCAACCGCACATCGGGGTGGTGTGTGCATCAGAGGACCAGGCGGCATGCGCTGATCCTCCCTGCTTGTTCGTTGATATGCGTTAGTTGGTGACATGATATGCTGATTGCATGGTTGCTGCTTCCCTTGATTTGATGGTTGCCGATTTGATGGGTGCTGATTTTGTGGGTGCTGGCTGCGTCGCTGGCGTCGGGTGGCTGCCTCCTGCTGGCGTCATCGCTGGCTCCCCTCATGTATGCCTGCGTGCAGACTCCATCCGTTACCTGTCCCTCTACGACAACCGCTACCACCGCTACTTCCAGGGGCATCGGGGCAGGTACGGCGGGCAACACGCGTGCGGGCACTCCCTGCTGTTGTCTGGCACACTGACCTACAGAGTTGGGGTGATGGGGGTTCGGAACCCCCGGGGCCTAGGGGATATGGGCGCGTTTCCATTCAGTGGTGTGTGTATGTGCGCGTATGTGCGCGCGCGCGCGTGTGTATGTGTATGTGCGCGCGCGTGTGTGTGTGTGTGTGTGTGTGTGTGTGTGTGCGCGTATGTGTGTGTGTGTGCGTATGTGTGTGTGCGTATGTGTGTGTGTGTGTGTGTGTGTATTCGGGTGTTTGTGTGTGTGTGTGTGTCCGTGTGTGTGTGTGTGTGTTTGCGTGTATGTGATCACATTGGCCGTGTAAAAGCCTTGTTGCAGCACCAAGCTGTATGGTAGGCGTCAATGCAATCCAGCATGTGAACGGGAAGGGCTTGAGTTTGTCGGACCTTGTGCGACACCCAGGTCTGCCTGACGCCCGCTCGTGCGTGGTGATGGAGGCAAGCTCCACAGCATCAGGTGGGAGGATGTTGTTATCGGGATTCGTTACTTAGGCTCTTTGTCATGGCGGTTCTTTTTTGTCATGGCGGTTCTAAAATAGGCTCTCCACTAAGAGGCGGCAGCACCAAAGCCGCTATGCACCGCATGAGATGTGCGCATGCACCAAAACCAAAGACCCAACACATGCATGCGTCACTGGCGCACGCTGCTGTTTCCTGCAGCCCTGTACGGAGCTGCCACGTCTCCATTGTGTCCGCCCACGTCCTTACTCTAACTCTCCCCACTCTAACTCTCCCCACTCTAACTCTCCCCACTCTAACTCTCCTCACTCTAACTCTCCTCACTGTCAACTCCTCTAACTCTCCCCACGCCCTGCAGGGTAACCAGCCTGAGCATGTCCCCAAAGGATGACCTGTTCATGTCCGGGTCCCTGGACGGCACTGTTCGGCTATGGGACCTGCGCTCGACCGCCTGCCAGGGTCTGCTGCGGCTGCAGGGCCGTCCCTCGGCGTCGTTTGACCACCAAGGGCTGGTCTTTGCGGTCACCTCCCAGCCAGGCGTGCTCAAGCTGTTCGACGTCCGGTCCTACAACAAGGTGGGCCAGATCTCTGGTACCTGCTGCCACACTAACCATGTCGTCATCGCATCCGTGTTGTCAGTAGTTACAGCCACCGCTTCATCACATCACCATGGCCACAGCGATCATGGAGTCAAAGCACACGTATTTCCATACAGTAGCTGGCATACGAGGTCCTGTAATGTACAAGGTACCTGACCGCATGCTGGCTGGGCTACGGCGTCAAGAGTAGGGTGAATGGACAAGTGGATGCACAGAGGCATCGGCACAGCAGCTGTGCATGTATTATTTGGGACCAGGGTGCCCTGTACCCCTGGTGTGCATCCCGATGGCATGGAGTCTGGCGTTTGTTGTCACCCTGAACAGGCATTGACCTCTTGCCATAACTGTGCTGCCATCCGAGCAGATCTAGCCCGCATGATGTGCCAAGTTCTGCTGGCGAGTGGTGGGCTGCTTTTTGTGGGGTTATGGGTAATGACTGCCGGGAAGTGATCCATGTTTTCATCTTGGTGATAGCTTCCTCCCTACTCTTCCCTCTTCCCCATCCACCATAGTGCAACTTTTGTAGGTGTTGTTGTCAGCTTCACTATCACGGAAGGCACTTCCCACCTGTCCGGGTCGTCTCACATGGCTTTACTGCGCCTTCCCTCTCTCCTTGATACCCCCCCCCCCCCCCCCCCCCCCCAACCCCCAACCTCCCCCCCCCCACCACACTTTCCTCCACCCCCACCCGCTCCCCCATGCAGGGTCCCTTTGACACGTTTGCGGTCCAGACCAGCGCGTCGCCGTCGTCCTCACCGGCCATCACGTCGATCAAGTTCAGCCAGGACGGCAAGCTGATCCTGGCGTCCACGATGGAGAGCCACCATATGGTGCTGGATGCGTACACGGGGCAGACGGTGGGTGGCCTGGGGATGAAAGTAGAAAACTTGTGACACTAGTTCCAATCCGATAACCAGTGCAGGCCCGAAATCTTGAAGAAAATGAATGTGCCGCCCCCATGCTTCTTATCGCATCACAATGTCTTGTCTGTTCAGACGTCGCTGGTACGGTACCAGGCGGCATGCCTTGCTTGAAGCCGTGTCTTTCTGCAGTTGTTGCTGATCACGCTTGTTGACCACCATGGGCTAAGTAATGATGGAAGCACGGCTGTTTCCCGCTCCGACGTGGCCATGCCTGTGTTTCTCTGCAGCTCCAAACGTTTGTCTCTGTCCAGGCGCCCCAGGGGGTGGACGACGCGATGGGGGCCTGCTTCAGCCCGGACGGCCAGTTTGTGCTCGCCGGTAGGACGAGTGTATCCCCTGAGTTCTCGTGTTTCTTTCCTTCTTGTGTCCTTCTTTCACATTCGGGTGGGTGCATATGTAACGTGTCTTATCTTCAGCACTTCTCATCCCTGATGTTTGCAGCATGGCCAGGCTTGTACCCACTACCAGCAGTGCTTTGACAGCTTGCCGCCATGACCCCCTCGCTTCTGCTGCATCTCGATGATACAGTAATGTAGTCGCATAGTTGCCTGCATTCAGGTCACTGAGGCAGGTGGGGGCTTACAGCCAATGCAGGCAACATGCAGTAACAGGAGATCTAGGCAGGTGCTTTTGCAATGTAGACAAAACGGACAGTGCTTGCCCCACGTGCGTAATGTGGCAGTTGGGCAGCCAGTCCAGTCCAGTGGGACCACCATCGATAGGGTGCTTTTCCAGCTGTCACGGGCAGCACAGCGGCCATATGAACGGTACCAAATCGCTTGAGACTGATAATCTGGAACTATGGGATGCGACTCCTCGACACACTCAGATTAGCTATGTAACACTCAGATTCAATAAGTAAGTACGTATTTGCGTGCCAAGCGCGGGGGCATGTAACCGGCTACTATGCTACTCTCACGAATGTAGTGACGCAAATCCTACAGCTCACCCAGAATACTTGCAGGGGCTCAGTAAAATGACCATGGAGGCTCTGACTTGCTTGTGGCTAGTGGTTGTCGGAAACAGGCACAGATACAGGATGGCTGCGTCCCCATGCGTGCGGCATGGCGCTGCGATGAACGTGCGCAAGGTCTAGGAACTCCTCATAAAGGCCTCGGAAGGCTTGTCTGTGTGATTGTCATTACGGTTATGCTTCAATGGAGGAATCATAAAGGTGATCTCATCAGCCAAGTACTTTGGAACAACTTTCCATGTTATGGAGGCTGTACCTACAAAGCTAAACACAACCCCTACCTACCTAGGGCTATCTATCCCAAAACCGCAGCTCGCCTGATTGTGCCCAGCATTTCCCGGGGTTCACGTCGGGCGTGCATTCGAAGCATCGTACGGCTTTTTCAAGAGCCTCCGCTATCCGTCCCCCCAGCTCCGCAGAAGCCACCCTTCTGGGTCACCTCTACCTGACTGCGTGGCGACCCTTTTTTTTTTTTTTTTTCGTTCCCTTCCCTGCGTTGTGTGCTGACATCTGCAGGTGACGGAGACCGGAGCATCCGCGTGTGGGAAACTGCCTCTGGCCAGGAGGTGGGTGCCTTTGCTTGGTGCATTGATATGGAATTTAGTTCGCCAATGTGGGCCTCCCCACCGCGGAAGACTGGGCACAATGCGTCCGATGGTTGCCTCGGTTTCCCGCCTGCCCGCGCACCCGCGCACCCGCCCGCGCACCCGCCCGCCCGCCCGCCCGCCCGCCCGCCCGCCCGCCGCCGCCCGCCGCCCGCCCGCCCGCCGCCCGCCCGCCCGCCCGCCCGCCCGCCCGCCCGCCCGCCGCCCGCCCGCCGCCGCCCGCCCGCCCGCCCGCCCGCCCGCCCGCCCGCCCGCCCGCCCCCGCCGCCCGCCCGCCCGCCCGCCCGCCCGCCCGCCCGCCCGCCCGCCCGCCCGCCCGCCCGCCCGCCGCCCGCCCGCCCGCCCGCCCGCCCGCCTGCCCGCACACCCGCCCGCCTCCTGGATGTCACAAGGATGTTTTTTCAGCAATCTGTTTCCGCTGCTTTCGCTACCTTCCCCTTGTGTGTTGGAGTTGGTGGGTCGGTGCTTCTGGTGGGGAGAAGCAAGTTCTGATGAGGGTCTACAAAGCTGACGGTTTTAAGTCTAGCAGCTCTACACGTAAGCCAGCCATAATTTCAATGCACAAGGATACACATTTCCATCACCATTCATCTTCATCATCCTGAACGACTCGAACACGCGGACAAGATAACGGCAGGCTCGAGCTACCATGGTCCGGATTCTCCCGATTTCTGGCCTGCGCTGGTTGTCTCCTTGGTATTGTTGGTGGCTTTTTTCTGAAATAGGGCATGCAGTCTCCGTGCCTGGCGCAGCAACCCTCGTTTATATCAAGGCTGCGATTTGGTTCATTGGATTACGGCCATCTCAGCGGTTTCTGCTGCGGTGAAAAAGAAAAGGACACTTTCTCATTACTGCTCTGTTCACATTGTGTGCACATTGTCATGGCTTCCAGGTAGCAAGCTGGGGAGGCCACGCTGGGATTCCCAGTGTTATAAAATGGGCGCCTCGCCAAATGCTGGTAGCAAGTGCATGTACTGCCCTAGTCTTATGGATACCAGACCTCAGTCGGCTCAAGCGGCCACAGAGCTGAGGGGGGAGTCCTGGAGATGCAGACAGCTGGCTGCGGGCAGCATCATCGTTTCTTATTGAGGAAGTATTCCTGGACGCATGGCGGCCCAATGTCGTGTGAGGACTAGAGTAGTCTTCTGAGAGGAAAAGCGCAAAGATAGATGGCAAATGGTTTTCACCTTTGCGGCGTGCCAAATCAGAATAGATGGGTTGAGTAGACACTGCATATCAAGGAGAAACAGTTGACCAGCGTGTCATGTCAAGGAGACAACCATATTAATTAATTAATTAATTAATTAATTAATTAGACTCGTGCTCCCGTTGGGTCCGAGTCACGGAGCATCAACCCCAATGGATGGATGGATGGATGGGTGCAAACATGCAGTCCTACCCGTCGAATCTATCTACATCAGCTACCTACATCATCTATCTAAACAACATCACGCTACCCTAGGGGAGCTGCATGTCTGGCGTGCCTCCCGCGGGTTTGCACATGCGGGCGCTTCCCCACGGGGGGGGGCTCGTTGTCCTCTATGACCTGGGCCCACTTGGCCTTGTCCATCATCTTCTTCCAAATCACGGAGAGGCCTAGCCCCCCCATGGCCTCTACTAGCTGTTCTTTGAAGGTGCGGGCCTTGCGGCGTCTAACATCACGGGGCCCGGCCCACGTCAGGAGGTGCCGGCCAGGCTGAGCTGGTCGCAGTCCCGCGGGGGGGGCACGTGAGGTGTCTACCTGGTTGGTGCGAGCTAGGTGCCCTACGAGCTGCAGGCACCGCTGCTTAATGGTGCTGGTGATCGATATATGGCATGCCAAGGTAAAGGTCCTCGTTGCGGACATGAGCAGCATATCCTACTCTGAAAATGGATCGCAGCATATTGGTGACCGCGCCGTCCAGCTTGCGGGCCAGGTCGGCGGTGAGGGTCCACGTCTCGGCCCCATACGTAAGAACAGGAAAGACGAGGACCTTAAACAGGTCCTGTTTCTCGATCTTGCCAAGGGTCTTGCGCCCCAGGGCCCGGTAATGGCGTAAAGCGTGCCAGGCGAGGGAGATGCGGTGGTCCACATCAGCCTCGCAGCTGGCAAGCAGGCTGCCCAGCAGCTTGACGCGGTCCCGATAGAGGGGTGGCGGTGGGTGGGTGAGCCCAAGCGCCAGAGCCTCTGTCTTCTTGCTGACCTCAAGCCCACTGCATGGGCCTCGATAGCCAGGCAGTCAAGCCATGTCCAGTGCACGTGCCCCGTGTCCTCGAAGAGGGTGGTGTCGTCTGCCTAGACGATGTCCGCCAAACATATTAATTAATTAGGAACATCACTCCGTTGGGAGTCAATGTAGCACATATCCCTGAGAAGGGGCATATGGCTTTAATTTAATACATCCTATAGGCTAGCTACTTCATGCAAGGGTGGGAATGTAAGCTACCCTTGCTCTAGGTGCACCAGGGCACCCGCACCCGCCCCCGCCAAACATATGCCCCGCCAAACATATGATTTATCTAGTACCAAATCCGAAAGGCTTGCATCACTCCCCGGACAGGAGAACTTTTGCGGATGACTGTAGGTGTAAGTTGGCGATGCCATGGTAACCGGAGACGTCCGTCCTATAGTCAGCGAAAGTTGGTGCGAGAGGTCCCCAGTTCGATTCCGGTCGGATTCATTTGCAGATCGCGTTTTTCCGCGTTTTCCGCGGCCCGGCGCACTGAACGCAAATGGTTTTCACCTTTGCGGCGTGCCTGATCAGAATATGCCCCGGACTTTAGGAGGAATAAAGCACTAACCCTTGTTTCCATGGAATGGCAGCCCTAGTATATTCATGGTTTCTGCACATGTGGTAATTTTCATTGTCTCATGCATGATCAAAGGCCGCGCGTTATTGGGCGCGTTCAGTCCGGGTCCCTAGCTGCAGACTGCGCAGTTCTGCAGACCACGCTAGCTGTTGAATTGAATTGAATTGAATTGAATTGTAACATAACTCCGTTGGGAGAATACGTAGCACGCTAGCTGTTGTAGCCGTGCAAAGGCATGGCTGGCACAATTGTTTTCTTCTTGCATGTTCAAGTAGCTCCAGTTGACACAGATTCGAACTAGGACCTCTGCATGGCATGATTGCGCGGCTATATCATGTTGAACTCTTGCAGCGTTTATTGGTCAAAGACTATGACCGAGTTATTATGCTCCGTCAAGTCCGATGTTTTTTGCAACGTCACCCACATCTGTTCGGTGCTGCCCCTTGGCACAAGCTCTACAAACAGGTCGTGGACCGGCTGGATCGCATAGTATCTCCGCACATCTGAACCCTGTGATGCCAGATCTCCTTTGCGGCCGTTCCGAGCTTGGCACTGGATTCGTTGTCCACATCGTCGCGTCGCTGCCGCAACACGATGTTTTCTGGCATCCGCGGGCTTTTGGTTCCCGCCGCACATTTGAAAGTGCTGTCCTCCGGCTTTTTTGCCTTTGCACCGTGTGCAGTTCTTGGACGTTTGGAATCATGGCATGGCTAACGTGATGACTGACTAGCTAGACCTTTTCAGTGGTTTTCCATTTGCGGGTATTTCCTCGTAAATGGTGGGAGAGCGATCGCAGCAATGGTGCTCACCACTAGACACTCCCGGCCAGTTAGGCTAGAAACACACGCCCTGATCAAGCATGCTGTTTCCGGCCCCACCGTCTAGGTCATCTAGTCGCTCCACACGTAAGCCAGCCATAATTTCAATGCACAAGGATACACATTTCCATCACCATTCATCTTCATCATCCTGAACGACTCGAAAACGCGGAAAAGATAACGGCAGGCTCAAGCTACCATGGTCCGGATTCTCCCGATTTCTGGCCTGCGCTGGTTGTCTCTTTGATATCATGGGTCTCCTGATCCGAAGGCATGCACCCCAAGCTACAGTCCTAATTGACTGCGAAAATAACTCGAAAAGTTGGAACGCCACGCGTCCTGGAATAGTTGTCTCACTTACTTTTATTGCAGACGATGCAGGTCCACTATTTGTAACTTTCGTGTAATTATCTGCTGGTTGTCTCCTTGATTTTCCTAAAGAGGTTAGCATAGTACTCCATGGCATGCGGTGGTTGTGGGTGAACCCTGGGTATGCCGGCCCCTAAAACCCCTCAGGCTCCGGGAGCAGCCTTTTTACTCTCCTGGGCTATCAGGGCTTAGCATGCACCTACCCCCAACCCGGCATCATGGCTGAGCGTTCGGTCGTGTTGGATAGTCCGGATGACGCGGAGTTGCTTTCTGCGACTCCAGACCTGGGCGAGTGACTCGCACCACTTGCCTTCACGGCTGAAGTATCCGCGTGGAATAGTACCTCATCGGGTACAACGTGGCATGCCTTCAGTGCATGTTCACACACTTGCTTACCGTTGCATGCCCATGCGTGCACATAACACGCAAGTACTTACTGATAACTAATTGTCTCACTACAATAATTAATTGACGGGTCTCCTGATCCGTTGGCATCCCAAGCTACAGCCCAACTGCGTGAAAAACTCTTTACTGTGGTGCCAGTAATCAGACAGGCACAAATGACCAAGTATGCGAAAAGCACATTGCCGGACAACACGGCTGAGAGCAGCCAATTACAACATGATGCCTCTGAGATAAGTATAGATTACGAGAGCAAACTTGTTTGCATTTAAAAAATTAACTTATTATTCCTACTAGTAGCAGTGGACTGACAATGAGTCCGCAAATCACAATTTCTGCAGGATGCTGCCAAAACCCCGCTAGTGGCTCCGCACATGTGTCGCAACACCCCATGTTTACAACGCCTTCTCTGCCTTCATGAGCATGGACTGCTGCCCACGCAGACGACCCGTACGACGAGCCGCAATGAGACCGACCTTCTGGCCGGGGGGCGCGTCGCGGCGCACCGTGGACGGGTGACCAATGTGCTGGTGGTTTCCACCACCGTGGGGGTGCTCCACGGGGTTCATGGCCACACCACGCACCTTGGGCCACGAGTTGCGCTTGGCGCGGTACTTGTGGTACGCGGTACCGGCCTTGAGCATGGGCTTCTCCGTGCGCCCACCGCCCGCCACCTGGCCAATCATGCCACGGCAGCTGCTGGGGAGGATCTTCTTCGCGCCCGAGGGAAGCTTGAGGCTGCGTGTGGCAGGTTTAACATATCATAGTAAGGAAAGGGGCAGACCAGGTCATCAGAACATGGCCCATGAATCTGGTCAGGTTGGGAAGTAAATGGATAGGGGCGGCGCATAACGTGGCGAACCGACAAGGTAGGGAAGGATGACCAGAGATCTACCAAAAACAGGAATAGTCTAGCAGAAACTTGGAAGCCAATAGGATGGGATGGCCTTGTCCCAAGCATCCACAATGACTCCCTGGAAGCGCCAGAGGTACACCGCATCCAACCCAACGACCCACTGACAAGCAGTTTTCTGCTCACGAGGACACCTACCCACAAGCGTGCGGGCTGATGTGAAGAGGGCTCAAGAGAACAAAAACTACCAGACAAGATGGTTCCATACCAAAACCCAAGGACCAGCCATAGTCAGCATGTTGATATCACATGCTGGATGCAGCCACTGCTTGCTAAACCGTTGCCTCTAGTCAACACTGGAGAGATGCTTCTGGTAAGTGCCAAGGCTTTCCAGGGGGAAATAAACACAACACCCAGATAAAAAGCGACTACGCATCAACACCTGAGCCACAGCGATCATGAGATTAGTTCCCAGAGGAAAACTACTCAAACTACAGAAAACGCATTCCGTAATACAACGACGAATATACCACGAGCTAATGTGACTACAGAATAGACAGACTCTTGGGTTTCGGTACAACTGATGTGCAACTATCGATCTTGAACCACCCGCACCAGCCACCACGCCCGGAAGTCCTGGCAAAAGTCCACGATTATGCTAAAAAAGGGCAAATTTTTGCCGCCTCTCGGCATTCCAGCCGACCGCCAAACATTTGCTACACCAGGTTGGAACCTACCGAGTGGTGCCAAGGTCAGGGTTGTGGGACACGACGATGGCGTAGTCACCAGAGCAACGGGCAAGAGCGCCACGGTCTCCGACATGTTCCTCGACGTTGCAAATGATGGTACCCTCGGGCATCGAGCGCAGAGGCAGGACATTGCCAATGGACAGCACTGCCTTCTTTCCGCAGTAAACGAACTGACCAGTGTACATACCCTCCGCAGCCACAAACAGCTCCTTCTGCTGCTTATAACGATACGGGTGACGGAAGCTCACCCTAACCAGTGGTGCACCACGGCCAGAGTCATGGATAACCTCATTGACAACGCCCTTGATGTATCCAGACCTCTCGGCATAGTCCAGCTGACGGAAACGAGCTGGGCCTTTGCGGTGCACGGTATGGGCCGTGAAAATGGACCCGCGTCCCTTACGCTGCGTGCGAATCACACGCCCCATTTCTAGGAGACTTGACTAATTAGCCCAGCCCCTACCGCTGGAAAGAGGCCATCGCCATGCACCACCACCGAAGTTTATTTCGCACGAAAGCGCCGCCGTGGGGGTGTGAATTAGGGGGGGTGGGCCTGGCAGACCCCCGGAAAGTGCCAAAAGCTGGGAGCGCTTGGCAGCAGAAGGAGGTCTACCCGCCGCGCTGCTTGTTTCTGGCGTTTTTTCCCCGGAAGGAGCACCTTGGTTCAGGGACTCAATTGAGGGGTCCCTTGCTATCTCGCTTGACGTACAGGCTGCAGCTCCATTGCTGCCAGGATCTCTACAGTAGAGTAGGTTCTAGTACAAGATCTTGATTTCTAGCCTGAGGCAAGAGAAAGATCTTTGCGGCCGTTGTGTCGAACCGCGAACGGTTGTATCCCTGGTTGAATCCGGGTGGCATCGGTTCACGATCAATAACCTTTGACCAGACTTGACGGTCTTGACCGCTCTGATAAACACGCGTGACACAGATGCAAATGGCCAAATGCTGTAGGATATACTCGAAAGGGACGTGGCGATATCTATCAATCGAACGAGTAGGCTGCCCCAACCCGGCAGCACGGATAAAAGGAAGCCCGCTCCTGAAATTGCGGTGCCTGCACTGCTGGCAATAGCAGTCCTTCTAATTTCCATCGCGCTGAAGAAATCAAAATCGAATATGACTACCACCGTCGCTTTTCCCCCGACTCTCGAGAACAATTTGTCTGTGCTGAAGCCCAATGAGGTACTCGTTTTGAAGTGTGCACACGCAGCCTAGAACCGCGATGTCTTTAATACAAATTAATGTTATTTGATTGTTAACATGCAACGGGGTGTGGTTTTGTGTCGTTGCCTCTCATCGACTTGCAGGTCGAGTTGGCGAAGAAGTTGGTAGCAGAAGGCCAGGAGCATCTTTTCGCGGACTGGCCTGCTCCCGGCGTCGAAGATTTTGACAAGCATCGCTTTTTCGAGCAGGTATCTCCCATTCGCTCCCTAATCGTTTCTGTATATATATGACAACTGCGTGGAGCGTGCTTGTCGTTATTCTAATGCTGCTGTGCTGCGTACTTCGTGCTCAGGTCGACCGTCTGGAGCGCAGCTACCCTGGAGGCATTGCAGCATATATTCGCAGCGCCAAGAATCTTTTGGCTGCCTCGCGTGAGGGGAAGAATCCCTTCGAGGGTTACACGCCCAAGGTACGTGGTTTCGTATCGGCAAAGAGCTCTTGCCGACTGCCCGCAGCTCATGTCCCAAGTTGGCGTGTGCAGCGTCCTGATTCATCAGAGCCTGGAGGGAGCGAATGCGTGTGTTTATGTCTGTGTGTGTTTCGGGCTAGCGATTTATGAATTGCTGGGGCCCTGGTGGCGGCAGATGACCCTGATGTGCATCCTACAGGTTTCTGGCAATTTGCGACCGCCTGGTACTAGCAAATGGGGCTAAGGCCCCTTGGAACAACCCCCTTGGCATAACCGATCATGCAAGTCTCACACTGGCCGTATGCGGCATGCCACTTTTCAACCAGGTTGGGTTGTGGCTGAGGAGACCCTGTACCAATGGGAAAACCCGTCTAGCCAAGGTTTTCTAAGACCACGGCCAGTATCCATGAGACAGGCAGCGCAGGCAGCGCAGTGAGTTTGCGGTGCATCGCTGCGTGTCCAGCTGGCGCAAGCTTCCACATATCTAGCCATCTTTGTGTGTGGTGGATCACTTGGTCCTATTTGTTGCGGTTCAGGGCCCTGGCAGCACCTGGTGCTCATTTTAGGGTTTCAGGGTCTTCTTTGTATTTGAAGCTATTGGCTGTATTCTCTTCAATAGGGTGGGCAGTCTCAACAACAGATCCCATCCGCATACCTTCCACCTTTGGCTGTTGCAGCAAGGGTCACCCCACGCAGGCGGCAGCCATCCCAGTAAGACCCTGGTACAAACACTCGCTATGCTCCATGACGTCCACCAAGTACACGTGTTCAACTAAATAACGAGTGACATAACTATGAAGTGTCATTAATATGATTGAATAATTGACTGACACTGACTAGTGCTGAACTAATTCGTGACACAGTTGGGGTGGCCGGTGTCACTAGTGAACTCGGGTAGCCAATGCTGTCGTATTTAGTGACCTTGGGTGGTCCATTCTGGCATGAATAGTAACCTCTGATGAGTTATACTTGCATCCCCATAATCTCCCACCCTCCGAATGTGCTGTCAGTTACCTATCGTCCCATGGGCGCTGGTTAGCACTGTCTCCATAAGAGAAGAGCGCATGCCGAGGCGCGGCGATGCCGTGCCGGGCCACGCCAGCATGTTGCCTGCTGTCCGAGTAAAACCGTGCGGGGTTTGGGTTTATAATTATTATGATGTCTTCCTCTTTTAAATTGCCTCCCCCCCCCCCCCCCCCTCGTGTTGGTACTCCTCACCGCCCCCCTTTCCCCCCCTTGTCGCCCCTTGCTGCCCCCTTTGTTGCCCCTTGCTGCCCGCCCCCTGTTTTTTTCTGTTCCCGGGCAGGTCCCCAAGGGCGAGGCGCTCACGTACGGCGACGACAAGCACGTGCATTATGAGGAGGTTGGCATCAAGGAGGCGAGGGACGCCGCGTTTGTGCTCGTCGCGGGGGGGTTGGGGGAGCGGCTCGGCTACTCAGGCATCAAGGTGGGTGACAGCTGGCGGGGATAGTCAGGCATGAAGTGGGTGGCACCTGTCACCTGGCAAATCAAGCTGGGTCGCTGATGATGGGGGTGCCAATGGCGGGCAGGCAGAGCAATCTGGGTGGTGGTGGATAAGGAAGGGGGCGTGCTGGTGGGGGAGAGGCCTGCCAGGCACCCTGCACATGCAGTTGTTGCATCCCCTTGCCCGAGGCATGCGCTGGCCGCAATGCTCTGGCAGATGTCACCCTATGGGTCACCAACTGGCCCCCTCATAACCGTGCCCACCACCCGTCACTGCTCACCACCACCCTCTAGCTCCAAGCATCAATAAGGTACGGATTACTATTGTCTGAGTTTACTATAAGAAAAGCCCATCCACCCCCTCCTTTGACTCACGTCCTTTCGTCCCCACCCAATTCCCGCACCTACTCCGCCGTTGCTCCCCCTCCCCCACCCCCCTTCCCCGTGTGCCCAGATTGCGCTCATGTCGGAGCTGACGACCGAGTCTTGCTTCCTGCAGCAGTACATTGCGGGTATTTTGGCGCTGGAGGATGCCTCTCACGCGGCCAACGGTGGGCAGGGCCCCAAGAAGCGCATCCCCCTGGCCATCATGACGTCGGACGACACGCACGCGCGCACGCTCATCTGCCTGGAGACCCACAACTACTTCGGCATGGACAAGTCGATGCTCACGCTCATGAAGCAGGAGAAGGTGGCCTGTCTGTCGGACAACGACGCGCACATCGCTCTGGAGCCGCACGACAAGTACGCCATCCAGGTACGGATGCGTGGGGGGCCGGGGGGGGGGGGGGGCACGGGGGTTCTTACAGTGGCAGGGGGAGGGAGAGCGAAAGCGTTCGTTGTGAGAGGAGGGAGACCGTACGTGCGGCAGTATACCTGGGAAGGTGGTAAAGAAGCTGCTAGAGTGGGATCTGATATTGGGAACAGGTGAGTGTTTTTTTTTCATTGATGCACTACTCGATGTAGTAGGGAGACTGTGGGAGGGTTGCGAGGGTGCATTTGACTGTGGGAGGGTTGCATTGCTCTTTTTGACTGTGGGAGGGTTGCGAGGGTGCATTTGACTGTGGGAGGGTTGCATTGCTCTTTTTGACTGTGGGAGGGTTGCATTGCTCTTTTTGACTGTGGGAGGGTTGCCTTGCTCTTTTTGACTGTGGGAGGGTTGCCTTGCTCTTTTTGACTGTGGGAGGGTTGCATTGCTCTTTTTGACTGTGGGAGGGTTGCCTTGCTCTTTTTGACTGTGGGAGGGTTGCATCACTCTTTTTGACTGTGGGAGGGTTGCATTGCTCTTTTTGACTGTGGGAGGGTTGCATTGCTCTTTTTGACTGTGGGAGGGTTGCATTGCTCTTTTTGACTGTGGGAGGGTTGCATTGCTCTTTTTGACTGTGGGAGGGTTGCGTTGTGCAGGGCAGGGCAATTTCTTTGCGGTCTGTGGGGAGATCTGTTAGGGCCGTTCCTTTGTTTGCAGGCAGTTTCTTTTTCTTGTAGTAACCCAACGCACTCGCAGTCCGTTGCTAGGAATGCGTTGTCAGTTGATACGCAAGCAGCTTTTGGTGCACACGTGGTGCTGCCGGGCAACCCTCCCCTGGCACCATGGCCTTGCATAGTTGCCTATCATTAGCAATATTCGGCAGCAGCATGTTTCGATGGAGGTATTCCAACAGTGTCAATAGACAACCAACCAATGTGGTGCACCCTTGCGCATGGCTCCTGATGAGCAGATGAGCTGATGGGCAATGTATTCTCTGTGCTCGCCGGTTCCCGGATCCCCACCAGCTGCTCCCGCGGTCATGGGGCTATATCTTTTGAGCAAAGTTAACAACCTCCAGAACCCTATATTGCGGTGACCTTCCAAACACGTTCTATTCCGGTGACGCATGATGGACTGTCGGTTGCCATGGTAGCGTTTGTTCAATTCCCATGTTGCTCTGGACATAAGGGCTCTCGTTGATGCGGACAACTGTAACACCCCCGTTGAGGCGGTTTCCATGGCCACGGCTGTGTGTTCAAGTGTGCTGCCACCGCTTCAGGCGCACCTGCTCCGAATGATCTGATAACGTGTAACGTGTAACGTCCCATGACACTCATGTCTTTTGCTCGTATGTGTGTGCTGACTGCTGGGTGGGTGGCGGGCGCGAGCAGACCAAACCTCACGGCCATGGCGACGTGCACTCGCTGCTCTACCACGAGAAGCTGCTCGAGAAGTGGTGGGTAGAAGGGGGGGGTTATTGTTGAAGTGGTAGGTAAATGTGTATGTGTGGGGGGGTGGGGGGGTAGAGGTGGTATGCAAGCGGGCGGGCGGGGGGTGAGGAGTAAGGGTTAACCTGCGGGGGGGCGAGAAGAAACAGTGCTGAGGCAGGTTGGTGGGTGGATGGGTCTGGGTCTGGGAATAAGGGGAGCGTAGCCCTGCAATTCTTCTAGCACCCTCGTCTGCCAAGCATGGCCGCTTCATGGTTGGGTTGCAGCCTTTCAGACCTTTCAATTTGAATGGCAAAACTGCGCACCGGCACAGTAAGTGTGGAGGCAAGTTGGTTGGTTGATGCCTTGTCTCGCATCGACTTGAGGTAGCATGGTCCGTTTGTGTGTGTGTATGTGTGTGTATGTGTGTGTATGTGTGTGTATGTGTGTGTAGGTGTGTGTAGGTGTGTGTAGGTGTGTGTATGTGTGTGTATGTGTGTGTATGTGTGTGTATGTGTGTGTATGTGTGTGTATGTGTGTGTATGTGTGTGTATGTGTGTGTATGTGTGTGTATGTGTGTGTATGTGTGTGTATGTGTGTGTATGTGTGTGTATGTGTGTGTATGTGTGTGTATGTGTGTGTATGTGTGTGTATGTGTGTGTATGTGTGTGTATGTGTGTGTATGTGTGTGTATGTGTGTGTATGTGTGTGTATGTGTGTGTATGTGTGTGTATGTGTGTGTATGTGTGTGTATGTGTGTGTATGTGTGTGTATGTGTGTGTATGTGTGTGTATGTGTGTGTATGTGTGTGTATGTGTGTGTATGTGTGTGTATGTGTGTGTATGTGTGTGTATGTGTGTGTATGTGTGTGTATGTGTGTGTATGTGTGTGTATGTGTGTGTATGTGTGTGTATGTGTGTGTATGTGTGTGTATGTGTGTGTATGTGTGTGTATGTGTGTGTATGTGTGTGTATGTGTGTGTATGTGTGTGTATGTGTGTGTATGTGTGTGTATGTGTGTGTATGTGTGTGTATGTGTGTGTATGTGTGTGTATGTGTGTGTATGTGTGTGTATGTGTGTGTATGTGTGTGTATGTGTGTGTATGTGTGTGTATGTGTGTGTATGTGTGTGTATGTGTGTGTATGTGTGTGTATGTGTGTGTATGTGTGTGTATGTGTGTGTATGTGTGTGTATGTGTGTGTATGTGTGTGTGTGTGTGTGTATGTGTGTGTATGTGTGTGTATGTGTGTGTATGTGTGTGTATGTGTGTGTATGTGTGTGTATGTGTGTGTATGTGTGTGTATGTGTGTGTATGTGTGTGTATGTGTGTGTATGTGTGTGTATGTGTGTGTATGTGTGTGTATGTGTGTGTATGTGTGTGTATGTGTGTGTATGTGTGTGTATGTGTGTGTATGTGTGTGTATGTGTGTGTATGTGTGTGTATGTGTGTGTATGTGTGTGTATGTGTGTGTATGTGTGTGTATGTGTGTGTATGTGTGTGTATGTGTGTGTATGTGTGTGTATGTGTGTGTATGTGTGTGTATGTGTGTGTATGTGTGTGTATGTGTGTGTATGTGTGTGTATGTGTGTGTATGTGTGTGTATGTGTGTGTATGTGTGTGTATGTGTGTGTATGTGTGTGTATGTGTGTGTATGTGTGTGTATGTGTGTGTATGTGTGTGTA
Organism: Mesostigma viride; assembly: GCA_009746045.1. Taxonomy (NCBI): domain Eukaryota; kingdom Viridiplantae; phylum Streptophyta; class Mesostigmatophyceae; order Mesostigmatales; family Mesostigmataceae; genus Mesostigma; species Mesostigma viride. Next base: position 786,621 of record RPFO01000299.1, on the reverse strand, counting down.
TGTGTGTGTATGTGTGTGTATGTGTGTGTATGTGTGTGTATGTGTGTGTATGTGTGTGTATGTGTGTGTATGTGTGTGTATGTGTGTGTATGTGTGTGTATGTGTGTGTATGTGTGTGTATGTGTGTGTATGTGTGTGTATGTGTGTGTATGTGTGTGTATGTGTGTGTATGTGTGTGTATGTGTGTGTATGTGTGTGTATGTGTGTGTATGTGTGTGTATGTGTGTGTATGTGTGTGTATGTGTGTGTATGTGTGTGTATGTGTGTGTATGTGTGTGTATGTGTGTGTATGTGTGTGTATGTGTGTGTATGTGTGTGTATGTGTGTGTATGTGTGTGTATGTGTGTGTATGTGTGTGTATGTGTGTGTATGTGTGTGTATGTGTGTGTATGTGTGTGTATGTGTGTGTATGTGTGTGTATGTGTGTGTATGTGTGTGTATGTGTGTGTATGTGTGTGTATGTGTGTGTATGTGTGTGTATGTGTGTGTATGTGTGTGTATGTGTGTGTATGTGTGTGTATGTGTGTGTATGTGTGTGTATGTGTGTGTATGTGTGTGTATGTGTGTGTATGTGTGTGTATGTGTGTGTATGTGTGTGTATGTGTGTGTATGTGTGTGTATGTGTGTGTATGTGTGTGTATGTGTGTGTATGTGTGTGTATGTGTGTGTATGTGTGTGTATGTGTGTGTATGTGTGTGTATGTGTGTGTATGTGTGTGTATGTGTGTGTATGTGTGTGTATGTGTGTGTATGTGTGTGTATGTGTGTGTATGTGTGTGTATGTGTGTGTATGTGTGTGTATGTGTGTGTATGTGTGTGTATGTGTGTGTATGTGTGTGTATGTGTGTGTATGTGTGTGTATGTGTGTGTATGTGTGTGTATGTGTGTGTATGTGTGTGTATGTGTGTGTATGTGTGTGTATGTGTGTGTATGTGTGTGTATGTGTGTGTATGTGTGTGTATGTGTGTGTATGTGTGTGTATGTGTGTGTATGTGTGTGTATGTGTGTGTATGTGTGTGTATGTGTGTGTATGTGTGTGTATGTGTGTGTATGTGTGTGTATGTGTGTGTATGTGTGTGTATGTGTGTGTATGTGTGTGTATGTGTGTGTATGTGTGTGTATGTGTGTGTATGTGTGTGTATGTGTGTGTATGTGTGTGTATGTGTGTGTATGTGTGTGTATGTGTGTGTATGTGTGTGTATGTGTGTGTATGTGTGTGTATGTGTGTGTATGTGTGTGTATGTGTGTGTATGTGTGTGTATGTGTGTGTATGTGTGTGTATGTGTGTGTATGTGTGTGTATGTGTGTGTATGTGTGTGTATGTGTGTGTATGTGTGTGTATGTGTGTGTATGTGTGTGTATGTGTGTGTATGTGTGTGTATGTGTGTGTATGTGTGTGTATGTGTGTGTATGTGTGTGTATGTGTGTGTATGTGTGTGTATGTGTGTGTATGTGTGTGTATGTGTGTGTATGTGTGTGTATGTGTGTGTATGTGTGTGTATGTGTGTGTATGTGTGTGTATGTGTGTGTATGTGTGTGTATGTGTGTGTATGTGTGTGTATGTGTGTGTATGTGTGTGTATGTGTGTGTATGTGTGTGTATGTGTGTGTATGTGTGTGTATGTGTGTGTATGTGTGTGTATGTGTGTGTATGTGTGTGTATGTGTGTGTATGTGTGTGTATGTGTGTGTATGTGTGTGTATGTGTGTGTATGTGTGTGTATGTGTGTGTATGTGTGTGTATGTGTGTGTATGTGTGTGTATGTGTGTGTATGTGTGTGTATGTGTGTGTATGTGTGTGTATGTGTGTGTATGTGT